>VOPJ01016083.1:14454-89981 GCA_014673585.1 Semibalanus balanoides | reverse complement strand
CCCCCCCCCCCCCAGTGGAACCGATTTGTCCCCGCAGTGAAACTGTTAATTCGTCACGAGCGGGCACAATAATGATAATAATCTAAATATGATGCAACACTAGACTTAACAAAACTCTTTCAGTCATCCGACGTATTTTTTTTTTACTTTACTGCATAGCCGCGGATAGGATGTTATGGGGGAGAGCAAATGCCTTATGCCCCCCACAGTGACTGCTGGCCAGATTTTGCCCCCTAGTGGAAGCAAAGTTCGTAGATAACATACGATTGTGTGGTTTGTTAAGTACATATATACCATCGTCACTGAAGCATGCTTTCAACTTAAAACCAATAATACGCCGTTACATAACATACGACTCCATATGTTGAGTTTGCCCCCCCCCCCCCCCAAATGCTTTTGGCTCCATCATTTTTATCTGACCAATGGCTGATCCAAGGGGGCCAGAAAGAAGGCAAAATCCCCAAACCGCCTGAAATCAGCAAAAAATGACGTAAATTATTTGTAACAAAATATTAACGAAAGTAAGTTGACTATTTCACTTATTTATAAATGAAGAAGCAAAACCCTATGAATTTGTTTTATCGTTTGATAGTTTTTGGGATTTCGCCAAGAGTCATTTTTGTGCAAATATGGGCTCTCCCTTGTTTCTGGCCGTATATCAGGCATCTGACACATATACCATGGTTTCAGCCACGGTGATCTGTGGAAAATAAGCTAGGCTGAAAAAGTCGTAGGTTCTAGGAACATACACTAACCAAAACCCCCTTCTTCACATCACACGACGAAACCGGGGGAATATCAGTGAAGCGTTCTTCTCCTTCGTGTTTTTTTTTTGTCTCTTCTGTGGTGGCCCTCCCTTAATGGTGTCCTTGGCCCACACAGCCATATTTCGATTGAATAACACATTTCACCGCATATCCGACGAATAAATTTAGGGCTGTGTGAGGTGTGCCAGCATTTGGCCGACACGACTGATAATGTGACACCTCATGTTTTTTCGGAATTGGTGGCATGCAGCGCCACCGTTTCGGGCAGCAGGTGTTTTGGCATGAACTGCGCATCCGATTAAGTAAACATTTTGACTAGGGTCATCTCAGTTTAATTCACCAGTTCACGTCAATTGCATCGCCTCCAAAAAATTTATGTCGAACCACAGCCACAGTGTCTTGACTTAGCGAAGTTTACCAATTTTTGACACGAATTTTAGACGACATGTATCTAAAACGCATTTGGGATTCTACCTACATTCCCCGATATGAGCCGAGCTTTTTCTTTTGTTGGGGGGCGTCCAGATTGCCTCCCTGGCACGAGTAAGCTGGCGCGAGCACCGGCAGTTGCCCCGGTTTTAAGAACTGCTTTTAAACATTATCCTTGTATAAGCTGCTTACATCTTCCTTCAAGTAAATAATTATGTTTTCCAATCTAGTTCGTATTGGTAAAGCTATGGCGCCGGTGGTCCTTCGCTCCGTTCCTGTTCGGTCTCCAATCGTTAAAAAATCGACATCATAGGTGTGGCCTTGGATGGTGGGCGTGTTAAAATTTGGTAGCATTTTCATTCAGCTTCATTATTGCTCATTCATTCTACTATTTGATTATGTTTTACACTTAAGTTTGTCATATTACCACAGTTAAAATTTATCTGTACCAATGTATGTATAGGGATGTCGGGGAGAGATGTATAGGGAAGGGTACGTGGGCCATGCCCCCCCCCCGAACAAACTAATTTGCACTAGATAAAATGCGATCCTTATGATTACCCCCTACCCCCCTACCCTCTACCCCCCGGTTAACAAAATTTGGCTGAGGAGCGAAGTATGATTCTACCACTGAAGTGCCCCCTACGAAAATCCTGACTACGTTCCTACGCTTAACTCAATTCCTTGGCATCATTTTTTCGAATTGCCACCCCAGTGAGAATTCCTCAGCCGAGGCCCTGCTGCGTAATGTTATCCCAAGTGACCGTAGTTATCGTCATCGTGTGCGTCATTTTAATGTGCATCACTGACTTGACAAAAACGGATTGAAGATAATGTTACAAGAAATGAACAACTCCCTAACAATAAATGTAGGTGGATGGAATTATCGCGCAAAAATGCGATATTATGCGCATAATCAGTAGATAAATTGGTATGATTCGTGTATCTGACACTTATAACTACCATTCTAAGCTGCATTTAGCCTTGGGTAAGGTCAAGGTCATCCGAAGTCACGTGGTCAAACTGTAGATTACGTTCATTGAGAGTTATAACACATGATTGTGGGTGAGCTTTTCGACTAGAACGCAAAAAATGCCTTAGAACATTGTTTGTTCCACATAACTATATATATATATATATATATATATATATATATATATATATATATATATATATATATATTATATATTATATGTTAAGAAGCAAAAAAACGGAAATGCAAATTTGTATGCATGATTATCCAGTAGATGTAGGCGAAATTTTGTCTTTCAAATGTTGTAAGTCAGACATTTTTAAAGATATCGCCTTCAAACTTGCTAAGCATATTTATTTGGCTCCTCTCTCAATTATATGTATTCCGGTTTTTTATTCTGTTTTTTTTTGTAAAAACTAAACAAAATGTCCTTAGATTTCTCAAAAAATTGAGTTTCAGTAAATGTAGAAAATCCGAGATCGCAGTTTGATAACCGAATTCATGGTCTGTCATTTCGTATATGGCAATTTATTTTATCGTGAAAACTGTACTTTTGACAGCATTTTCCGCAAACCCTTATCTGTCAACAAAAAACGCAGAACATGACGTGACTCTGACGTCATTTCCGGTTGACCTATCATAGCCGTATCTTTTTTATTCAGGCAACTTTTGTCAAATTGATGTGAGACATGATGCTGAAAGTTTTGTGACGATGTCGTTGTTGGTTTAGGAGATATTGCAAAATAACTGGAGGGGTCTATACATAAATAGCCCCCCCCCCCCCCACCTCAGAAGCTCGAGGGTTAAAACACATATGCACAAGTGTTTTCAGGTGACAGTTGTGGTTTTTGTATATAAGTAATCCAGCCTTATATACAGAATTGATTTCAACTAAGATTGTGACCTCTATTGAACTTTTCAGATGTCAACCAATGTTACTGACCTCCGATGACCTCAGAAGACATTTTTGACTCCTGGCTCCCAGTTCCTAGGACATTTAGTGACGCTTATTTCAAATATAGAACCCATCAAGCATAGTAAGATATTCATTCCAGATTTGAGCTCGAATAGCAGAATCACATGTACGATTTGATGTCATCTGAGTCATGGCCTCAGAAATCACCTAATGACCTAAAAATCGTGCGTCAATAGCTTCCTCTCGTCACAAGCGACACGCTCTTTTTTGTAATCAAAGCCTTAACTTAATAAGGGGCGCAACGCCAGGGGGATCGTACACGGTCTACACGGTCACGCAGTGATCTAACCCTACACTGGCGAGGGTTTAATGATATACTGTGCCTGCAAACTTACATTAGTAGTTAGTACGGTACCGGGTACAGTCTACCTTTTTCCAGAATCCAGAGACAGCATTTAGAAATGCGACGTCCGGAGACGGCATCGTGGTGTTGATGCATGAAATAAATGGAATACTGTGCCGCAAGTCATACAAGTATTGCGGGACTGCCTACTTATCTTCCAAATCTTCCAAGCGGCGGTAGATAGTAACACTGCACTGATGTAGGCAAGCACTCAATGAAACATCGTTAGGTGTTAGCTACTCTAGGTACTGAGAATCCTCAGGGCCAGAGACTGTTAAAGGAAATAGTTCACCTTCAACATGGGTTTTGAACTGAGATAGTAGTTTGAAAGCCGTGTTAACAAAAACCCTAACTTGCAGTTTCTGGGCTGAAAGGGCTCTCCAGCCGAATATATTTGACTTTTTGTCGAAGGATTGTGGGCCTCACACGCCTGGGCAGAGGCTGTACAGTAATCTTATACGCGACTTTACATTCGAATCTGATTGGCTGAGCCACGATTGATGTTGCGGAGAGTACGCATATAGTTTTGATGAAATTAATAATTTACGTCCTTCTGTCCTGAATCGGCGCGATGTATGGCTATTTTTGACATTATGAAAAGTAGTTGTATTTACAAATATAATCAAATTGTGTTTGAAAAAAACAATCCAAGGTGAACTATTGCCTTTAACCGGGGAAATTTGTTCCCGCAGTTCCTTGCAATCCCCCCAGTGCAGTGGACGCAAAAATCCCACGCAGTCGACGCCAAGAAAAACGTGTTGAACTGTCCCGAAGACCCAACGTCACCTCCTTCCCGGTCAAAAACATTTCGCTGACGAAACAGCGATATTGTTGCCCCAAAACTCGAAGCCTATGGCACCACCTCTAAGCACCAGTGGAAATCCCCCGCAGTCAAAATTCCTTAGATAAGGCCTTTGTACGTACAAAGCAAGCTGCCAACGAACCGAACCACACGTGGTTGCGTGTGTGTATGTGTGCGATTGTGCGTGTGTGTGTATCTGTGCTGTTTGGCAGGTTTACTTATATTATTTAGATATTGGGACCCAATAGACTGTCTTCCTCGACTTTCCCCGCAAAAATATAACCAGCGTTGCGCTGTCACTGCATGCAAAGCATAAAAAGACGTCATGCACACTGGCGGATCAAGGGGGGGGGGCATTTAGGGCCATGTCCGAAAGGCATTAAGTGGCCCCCCAACGATCAAGCCTCTCAAGAAAAAAAGTGATCGGTAATAATGTATAATGGCTTTGCCTCTGTTTCACAAATGCAAGTTTCGATGGAAACAAATAACAGAGCATTATCACCAATAACAGAAATAATGCAGTTGTCCAGTGAATAAAACTCAAATTTTCCCGCCGCTCCGTGGCGCAATAAAATAAAAAAAAAACGCTTTGTATACGGGTTGAAAATTGTGCCTTTCTCAGCCCAAATATGTTTTAGTTTGCTACTTTCCTATATTATTGCGCAAAATAGTTCGCTTTATCGCTTTAACACTTGCTTACGTTGCTCTTTTAAACGCACAAAAACATTTTAAAGAGGTCTGCACCATACGTAATGTGACGCATTGATGCGAATGCATATCCAGGGCATAATACTCCATTTTATTTCGCTCCGCGGCGCAATGGATTTAAGAGTACAAGTCATGGACCTAAACAAATATTTCAAGTTGGTATAGCTGATTCCAAATTAGTGCCACTTCTTCAAAAGTTGATATGGCAATTTGCAAACTCCAGCTCCTAAAAGTTGGTATGGCCCATGCAAAACATATCATACTGCATTTTCGCGTGGCCTGGCACGTGGCTGCATTTTCACGTGGCATTCTCACGTGGCCATTCTCACTGACCTAAAATAACCCGAGGCCAAGAATGTAAAATGAGGTGGGTAGTTCATTTTCAAACAGGTATGCAAAAGCGCCACCGTTTTTCCGCAATCGTCGAAAACCGGAAGGGTGGGCGGATTTCCCCCCCCACCTTCCAGGCGCGTGTTAGACTACACGCAATTCTTTCGGCATGTTCAGCCGACCCTCACGGACGAATTATCGGCGAACGCCCTGCACGTTAGGATGAGATTTGTTCCCCTAAAACATATTGGTTTTTAAGCTCAAAAGGCAAAATAAGGTAACCGGCCCTAATCCGGAGAGAAAAAGGAAAAAGGACCCCCCCAAAAAAAAAAACATTTAGATCCACCATGTGTCATGCATTACGTAAACATAATATCCTTCTCGGGTCGACCTGAGATAAGCGGGTCTGGTTTTTACAACGCCACTAAGATTACCAAACATCATCCTCGAATCACGGAAAAAACAATGATGCCGAAGCAATAACCTGTTCCGCCGGGCTCGAACCGGGGACCTTCCGCGTGTGAGGCGGACGTGATAACCACTACACTACGGAAACGCTGATAGTTGGTGGAGATCCCCGTCAATCAAAATCTAGTCGCATTCATGCTGCTTCTGTCTTTGTCACGACTCACCATCACATAGCCGCGACCGTTTCTCTGGGCGGCATCGTCAGAAACCAGAGTACAACGCCCGCCCGCACGCCCGCCCGCCGGCCAGCCGGCAGCCGGCAGACGGCAGTCCGCAGTCGGCGCGCCGCCGGTCCCGTCCCGAAGTCAAGCTGACCGGCCGCGCTGGTCCTGTGCTTGCTGAGTCAAGCAGCGCCGGGCGCGTGAGGAAGTGCACATGCATGGGTGTGCGTACCGTGCCTGTGTTAGATGTGAATATTGTTTGTTAATTTCTATTGGAATAAATATAAGTTGCTGTGGTTTACCAGAAAGACTGGAAGTAACCGTAAAGTAAAAATCACATAGCAACATACATTTGTATTGTCTTATCCTTTCTGATTCAGCACTCACAATTTCCAGATCTCTATTCTCTATCTAGCCGTGCGTGAGTCCGTCAATAGTCGTGAACATATTAGTTCGAAATTCGAATGTTTGTCGATCAGCGTCACCAGCAGGGGCGGCAGAAAAGGGGAGGGGCAGGGGGAGCAGCTGCCCACTCCCCCAAACTCAAGAAGTTTAAGGGCAAACATATGGTTTCCCTCATAAAATTGTCAGAGGGGTCTCTTCCGAAATATCTATTTGGGCTCTGAATGTTCCCTTATCAGCCTGAGCGGCTCTCCGTCGGTCCTCGGACGTCCTGACAATGACTATCTCATCCTCGGTCGGTATCCTCGGTCCTCGGTCGGTATGAGATAGTCATTGTCCGGTGTCAGGGGGCCCTCAGTCAGTCCCACTGGCGGATCCAGCCGACAAATATAGGGGCTAATTTCGCCGTGGGCCTCCGCGTCCTTGACTCTGGGGGGAGGGTAGTAGGGTTGAGTCGAGAAAAATATCATCTTATCTAGTGTAAATTTATAAATGTGTAACTTACCTATACCTACCCAAAATACGATTTCTCGTCGTGATTTCTCGCCACGCCCGTTGAACTATGGCCTATGGGGATTGGCCGACCAAAGAAAGTTGGTCCCACCCGGGATCGAGCCACGGACCTTCCGCGTGTGAAGTGGACGTATGTACAGTCGGTCTCATATGTATGTTCCTCTGCCACCACGTGGCTCTACGGTCGCGATAGGTATGCGTGAAGTGGCATAGCCCGAATAGGGGAGTACCGATTGTTTGATGGTCTGGGGGAGGGGAGGGGAAGAAGAGGGCGACCAAGGTAGGGCAGTTAAGTTTGAGAGTCACTGGACTGTCTGACCCAGGAACCGCCGAATGCGAGGGAGCGAGCAGTCGGATGGTCCCAGGAACAGTATGCTGTGCCGGAACACAATAAGGCCGTTTGTATGCATCGTTTGTAAACCAGTGGAGAGCCGATCGGTCTGACTAAGGGCCCATCAGGCTTACCAAGCTCCCCTTTGGGGCTCCGGATAATCCTCTCAACCTGACCAAGAGCCTGCTCAGGCAGTGTTCTAGTATTGGGACTTTTGGGTATATAGCGACACCCTACAATAAATTATTTTCCATCCCTTATGCCCAATTTGAATGATTTTTTCCATTCTTTTTCACTTTGGAGATTATTTTTCACTCATTTATTGTAATACGTAACAAGCCAGAAAATTTATCAAGTTTTATTTATGGAGATGTGTAAATTCTTGAAAAAGGGCTCTTTTATAGGTATAATTTTCCACTATTTTTCCTGATTTTAAGTATAAATGGTCATCTCTGGCCGAGTGATGGCCCTGAAGCCGACCGAGGGTCGCGAGAGACTGAGGGTTCCTCAGGCCGACCGACGTCCCCTCATGCCGACCGAGGGCCTCTCAAACCGAACAACGTAGGGCGACAGAGCACGCCTCAGGCCGTCCAAAGGTCCGCTCAGGATGAGCAGCGGGCCCTCAAAGCCCGACCGATTCCCGTTCAGGCGACCGAGAAACTCTCTTCCATGCCTTAACCCAGTGTCCCACATTCAAGCTGAAGTAAGGACCAGGATCAATGAACCTAAACGGCCGTAAAGGCCCCCTCAAGCCAAATGAGAAGCCCCTTCAGGCCTTTGAGAACCTTCAGTCGACTGAGGGTCCCCGCAGGCCGTTCAGGGTTCCGCAGGCAAGAACTAGCGCCTACTCAAAGAAGCCGACCGAGTTCCCCTGAGGCCGAATCAGTGTCTCTCAGGCCGTCCAAGGGCTTCCTCAGGAAGACCGAGAGGTCCCTTCTGCCGACTGAGTTCTCCTCAGACCAAACAATGTCCGCTAAGGCCTACCTAGGGTCCCATCACGCCGACCTCGGCTGCTCCCAGGGGAGGGACACGGTCCCTGAACCCCCTCCCTCGTTGGCCCTTGACCAATATTTAATAACTTTCGCCGGACACCTCTCTTTGTTTTGATGAGGTCTTCTTAAATTTTAGGGGTTAGGACAAACATGTTTGTCCTTTGTCCCAAGACAGGAAGGGCAAGTGGTACCCCTCCCCCACACCGTGGTGCCGCTTGGAAAGCTAAGAGAAAATGACGCCCTTGTCCCATGGGAAAGGTAAAAACTATTTTCCTATAGTACTATTTCCCTTGGCGTTTGGCCTCTTATTGAGCTAGAGCTTCGATAAAAACGAGCTGTCTTGTGACGAGAGAAGTCTATTGCCATCTGATTTTAAGTTCTGGGTCATCAAGGTAACCTCTGAGTCATGTCAAAGCCAAAAAACGTCAAAATAAATTTTAAATGTGTAAAAAATAGAAACTATCAAGCTAAAAAAATCGGAAAAAGAATATCTTAGAAGCTAAATTTAAACGCCATATTAGAAATCGCCATCCAAAATGACCTAAAAAACTGCCACATTAAAAAGTCATGTCAGGTATCTGAGAGTCAGTGACCGCGTTGACCTTTGACAGCCGCATGACCCAGTTGCATCACATAATCTGTAAAATCGAGTCCCAGAATTGAAGCAGCGTCAAAAAACTTCACTAGAAACGACATTTAAGCGAAAAAAGACATCTGAGGTCATCGGAGGTCAGTGACTTCCGTTGACCTCTGAAATGGTCAACCAAGGTCACAATCTATGCAGAAGCCAAAACTGTCACCTATAAATATCTTTGCATATGCTCCTGAACAACAAACACTCGGAAATTGCATATGCTTCAAGGATTGTTACTACGGACGCCAGTTTTTCGCAAAACACGACCTTGAGAAACAAGTCAAAGGTCATGATTCATACGAGTTAGAAGTTCGAAATTTTCCGAGTATGTGGTAAATGGATGGTATAAGTAGGATACTGAAAGTTTCATTGCAAATCGGTTGATAGTTACGTGAGTTATTCTGGAAAACCCGAGGAAAGTTGAGCATCCACCCCGTGAGCTGGTTGAGGGTTAAGCAACATGGGGCGCCTCCGTCGATCAGTATCCCCTTCAGGGTTATTTCCTGCCCCTTTGTGAATTTCTGAGCGACCACTGCCGCATTATAATTTGCATTTGGGCCCTTGTGTCTAGGACATGGCCCCTGGCCCCCCTCCCCATTGCCCTTGCCCAATATTTTAAGAAACATTGCAGTTGAACGCTCTTTTGTTTTTGATGCGGCCTCCATAAAATCATAGGGTTGAGGCAAAAATATTTGCTCGCGTCTACTACGACAGGGAGAGCAATTTGCATCCCCTTCCCCCCACAGCGTGCCGCTTGGAAATCTTAGAGAAATGCATTTTTGTCTCAAAGGCAAAGGTGCTGTTTCCTACAATCAACCAAACATACCGTTAGGGGTGATACAAATGTTTCCCCTCCCTCAGTAAAATTATGTCCAAATCCATCAACAATATCGATGATAAAATCCAGAATTTTCAGCAAACAGGGGGGCGCCTTCGTGATCAGGTAGGGCCCTTCAAGGTTTAATGCATGCCCCTTTGTGAATTTTTGAGCACGCCACTGATATTATGCCGCATTATAAATTGCTATTGGCCCCCTCCTGGATCATACCGCTTCTGTCAGTTGAGACATATATGGCACCCTCGGGGCCAGAGCCCTTAAATCCGAAGAATAGTTATGATTCCGCTTCTGATTTCAATGTGTGTGCCGTCGACCGTGGATTATTGGCTTGACTAAAAACGCCGTAGTTTTGAGAGTTGCATCAACTAACCATATCAATAACGTTTGCAGAAGGCTTCGGTGACAAGGTTTGCAATCCTACTGATACTTTTGCAGAGCTGTATTAGAGCATCCACATTTTCCGCAACCGACTCAAGCATCAGCGGACAGTGTCATGGGGGTCCAATGTAGAAACTGTTTCGATCCAACTTAAATTGGTAAATATGTATCTTTGATGACACTTAGAAGGACATCATGGAAATTATAATTACAAAAATGATGCTCTTGCAAACAAAGCTGATCAAAACAGTGCGGCATTGCCAAACACATATTTTGCTACAAGCTGCGACTTTATATCCATTAATTATTGCAGATGTAAGATATGTTGCTGTCTTAAGCCTAGCACTAGTCATATGATTTAGTTTTACTTGTACGTGACACCTTATTCAGGAAATTGTCTTTAGCTGGGAAATAAACTTACGTTCTTTTGATTCATGCAATTCTAAAGGATATTGGGAGTTAAAAGGTCAATTACGTTCTTTGATTACACAGAGACTTTTGCAATATTTGAAATATCACTTCATGCGAGTTAGCCCTGGCTTCTGAGCTAAAAAGTCGCACCTCAGACCACTTCACAATCTCGCGATGGCCTGAAGACACGTCAGAGCGGCTGGCGTTGTGGTGGGGCGAGGAAGAGAGGCGGGTGACACGGGCGCTTGACCCGGTCACCTCCTCTCCAGTCCGGACCGGATTCGCTGTCAGACTTCGGAGTGTTGTGGGCTCTCAAACTTTTGTGGACTGCTGCCTGACTGGGACAAAGGCCCCCTCCCACCTCTCCTCAGTTCACGTGCGGCCGGGCTGTCACTGTGGGTACTCCGGGGACTCCCACATTCGGACGAGGCCATTGGTAGCTCGACCTCAGCGCCATACTATTAAGCAGGAACATACATAATTGGACGGACTTTATCAGCGTAAACAGGCGACATGTATGGTTTCCACTGAGATTGTGATCCTTGAATGACCCGATATGACTTGTTTGGCATCTGCAGTTTCTCAGATATGTTGTGACGCTGATTTCAAATTTGGCATACAAGTTACATTATTATATGTTCCACTGAGTTCATGTACTTTTCACAAGGTCAACCGAAGGTCACTGATCTTCGATGATCTGAGAATTGAGATGACCTTCTTGGAATCTGGTAGTTTCTTAGACATAAATGTTGCGATGCTAATGTCCAAATTCGGCATCTATTTGCAATAATCAATATGCTCATTCACGATTCTAGCTTGACTTAAGTTCAATTTCTACGCATTTACGGTTTTGGATGACATTCCAGATCGTTGACATAACCTCCAGTCGCCTAATGAACCTCAGTAACTTAAAATCCGGGTATCAGCCGGCTTCCTCTCGTCGCACGCAACACGCTCGTTTGTAAATCGAAACTCTAGCTCAATTTAGCAGGCAAACGCCAGGGGTGGTTCGTACCCCCCCCCCCCACACACACACACACACACACACTGCACGGTCGCGTAGGTATCGGACGCTGCACTAGGCGAGGGTTACGAGTTAAAGCCGTGTCATCTGTTATGGATACTACTGAACGTTGGTTTATGGTTAGCTTACACATGGCTGTGATAAATTTTCAGAGTATTCATTTTTCGTTCAAAGCCAACAACTATGGAAAGTCCCTTAACGTTTATTTTTTTCTAGAATAACATGTGTCCTACACAAATTCAGCGCGAGCGGGGAACTGCCCATCTTCTTCGGAATGTCACGAATAGAGTGTCTCATTTGACTACACAGAATCATGGGCTGGCTGGCCTAGCTCGTGCTTTGCTGATTGGTTCGGTTATGACAATAGTTAAAGGGAGTGTGCCTACTCTTTTGAAATGTCAAATATATTTTTATTACGGTAAGAAGCTACTGCTTTGATTATTGCGTTACGATAAAATTCACGTCTGAAGCCCCTTTAGTTGAATTTTACTTATTTTCTGTTTTGCATTTGTTTTGTTTCAAAAACTCCAAAAACGATCGTCTCTATAAAAAGAGTGAGCGAAATGTTACCTATAATGGCGCACTGGCCAGAGCTAACAATAATATCTAAGCGTTGTAATTAAGAGGCAATGCTTCTAGTGCGAAAGCTCTCTGGCGGCACTAGTGATAAGTTCATATATCTGCCGAATTGTGATTGGCGACTTTGGAATATATCAGCAACTAAATGATTCTGGGAAATGAGTACTGGCTAAATTCAGATAAATAGTTTCTACTAGACTTAGTGTCAACAACTCCACATGCCAATGTGAGTAGGCCACTCCCTTTATGCAGAAGGGAAGGCAAGGGCAAATCATAAACGAGATGAATAAATGACGAAAAAGACATTGACACTGTCTTATCGGCCTTTAAAACCATATTAATTGTACGTAGAGCCGAAAGAAAGTGGCACAATGATCCGTTGGTATGTTCTGGTCGCGTGGGACCTTGGTTACGTGGGGCCTTGGTTGCGTGGGGTCTTGGGTCGCGTGGGGCCTCGGTTGCGTGGTTGATGCACCTTATGGTCCTCTGTAATCGAAGCCAGGGATAGTCGTATGCCGATCAATTACACGTCAGCGCTACACACACTGGTCTCGACTTATCGATGGGATTGACGTGACAAGAGCCCAGAGCGAGACAAGAGCCATAGAACATTGCTTCGACAAATAACACTTTCAACAATATTCCACCTTTTACGATTCTGGATACGAAAATGAGAAGCTGTTCGAGGTAGGTACTTAAATATTCCAGAACAGACAGGCCTGGAAGCATGCCTTGCAGCTCTGATAATTTGTGAATTTAATACATGGCAGTCACTCAGTTATGTTCAGGTCGGGCTGAATACCACTTCTATCTGGTTGTTCAGCATTGCGGCACCTCGAGTCAACACGGCCAGACCGATCTTGACGCGAGTGGCATCATCGTTCAATGGGCCAGTTCGGTCTGACAGCTGCGTCACCAGTCACGGGTCGAATAAGTGGCACGTGACACGTGTTACGTGCCAGCAATCAGACCTCTGCACATCATATTTTGTCCAGGGTCGCAAGTCGAAGACAGGGCGAGGGCGGACGCCGTACTCGCAGATCAAACGCACACTAAGGTACTGCGATTCGTCATGACTCTATGGGGGCAGGTGACCCAGAGGAGGGCAAGCTGCACCTCTACACCCAGGGGGTGTGACCTCATGGATGTGAGGTCCTATGATGGTGGGAAGCATGCAGCTGGACAGACCAAATTTGGTATGCTGATGGATCATGGAAGTTGACAAACATTGTGCTGATGCTGGATCACATGGTGTGCTCAGACTTCAGGCACAGGGTGCGCACTGTGCATGGCAAGTGTTGGACTCTTTATATTTCCACAAGGGCTGCTTACACTCACAAAAGGCTCTTAGTTGGCATAATGATTGGCCTGTGCATTGGCATGCAACACATGAATTTCAAGGCATTCATGGGAGATCCCAAGGGTTGTAACTACTAACTAGCAGATGCACTGCAATACACCCCTTATTAGTCCCCCCCCCAGACATGTGGAATCTGAACTGCGCCTCCTAGAGCACTACACTTTGGTTGGCTAATGCACCAGCAAGATTTTACTCACTGCTTATGTTTATGAATCATTATATTCCAAAACATTAATGAGCACTGGACACAACCCTGTCCCTTGGTGCACCCATCTCCCATTGTACTGAGCCACACTTTTCAGAGTACCAGCTGAAACTTGGTAGGCTGGTACACCTGCATGCACCATGAACATTACAAATGCTTTTGTATTGAATCAGAGTCAAGACCTGCAGCCAACAGTGCAACCAGCTCTGCAATGCACATGGATATTGATCTCTTAAATCAGCTGTCTTTTGAAAACATTAAGATTGGACATTTTTGTAAATGAAAATGACCTGAAAATGACAGAAATTTGCTCTCAATCTGCCGGTCATTTTGCTGGCACTAGACCCAAATAACACATTTTTTGACAAGTCAATATTTTTATCCAGCTCAATAGGGTGTTGTCATGTGACGTCACAGCCAGACCTGGCTGTGCTCTGGCCCTGCGTGCGGCAGCCATCTTTGGAGACAACTGACGAAAGCATATATATTTCTGGACATTACATTCCGTTCAAAGATGAGCCCATGCTCCAAAACTATGGAAGCGATCTGTGTAATTTCTTCACCATTTGATCTGGCGTGGTCCAAAATGGTGTAGTGCTGAGTTCTATCTGCTTTGGTCCAATTTAAGTGGACCAAATTTGACCAAAACCATCAAAGAACTGTTTTCGTGTTTTGCGTGTGTTAATTGGTCCCTTAACGTAAAAGTGAGTTGCTTGCCCTACTCGACGAGTTTGGTCACTTAGCTTGCAGTTGCTTGAAACTAGTCCTGTGAGAATCATCATTTTTCTGAGAATTATGCCGAGTGTAGCTTCATGTTCGGCCTTCCAGAGGTTCACGTGTGAAAGTGGGACTTACGCTGTGCCACTCAAGTCTAAACTTTCAGGGATATAGTTAGAAGAACATCAGAATTTGCGTAGGCACCATGGGACGTCCTGTTTCTCTGTGGAATTCATGACCCAGTCGCCCAATGAATTGCGCCGTTCAAAGTTCAGTGTTCCCTGCTCATCCGCAATGAGGTTTTCGAGCTCGCCACCACTACTGACTAAATGATAGGCGAGTGAATGGAAAGCTCTTAATGTATAAGAAGGAAAGTAAATCAAAGGAAAGTACCATCTTTACAGAGAGGGATTTTGATTTCTCAGCATTGATGAAGTTTTTCGCCGACCGAGGTTTTTCTTATTGATCGTGTCCGTCTGTATTGTGCTGATATACCCATACTGGCACGCGAGTAATAAAGAGTTTGTTCCACTCTGTTTCGCACCTGTGCAAACGATCAAATGCGCAGAAGTCGTAAAATTCAGTTAACAGAAACCACAATGTATAAAGCGCATCGGCATCTCATGCCATTGCGTCACACTATGCGGCTCCTGCTCGACGGTTGCGCAGTCGAAGTTGATTATCCCTTCTCTGTGCATCTACAGCCTTACACCGTTGAGCCAAATGCTGTGCTCAGTTACGTAGTGTTTGATTAACTACTCTTATAAGCTCAGTGCTTTTCGGTAGAGTTCTTTAAAATGAATGATATCTAGTTATGATGATTGTTTTTTGTTATTTGCGCTTGTTTTGTTGATACGAGGTTTAGATTTTTGGCAAATCTGGAAATCATGAATGTGGGTCCCTTAGGTCTGTTAATTTGCTCTGGTTTTTTGCGATATCCGGAAGAGGCACGTGTATGCTCCTGGGAGAGGTTGCTGTAGAGTAGTTTTTCAAAACTTTTGCCAATCAGATTACTGGAGAAGTAGTTTTTAATATGTCTCTTCGGATGGGTGGCCAGAGAGCTTTTCGCTAGGCTAATATTTGTAGGAAGCATGGTGCTCTGATAAATTACACGGTCTTAGGCATATATTTGTCTTCAGCGCTGTCTAATGTCCTATAGATAACACAAGAGCTTGAGGTCGTCCATTACTGATAGAATCCAGCCTGCCGAAACCAGATCCTTGATCACGTGTAAACTCTAAATCCCAGCTCACAGTGTGCTCATAAAGGTTTGTTATGGCGTCTTTTAGTGCCCATTAGTGTGTACCTCCTCTGAGTCCCATCTCGCGTGACCTGTTAACTTATTCAGTGTGCGCTCGTCTGAGTTGTTGAAACAACATGCCCTGAGATCGAACACCAAGTCAGTAAATATAAGTAAAAATTCAACTAAAGGGGCTCCAGAAGTGAATTTTATCGTAACCAATAATACAACCATTGGCTTCTTACTGTAATAAAAATATATTTGATATTTCAAAAGAGTAGGCACACTCCCTTTAAACAAAACCAAAACAAATGAAACTCAGATAAACACTTTGTTGGACCACGCCGGATCGAATGGTGAAGGAATTACTCAGATTGGTCACATAGTTTTGGATCATAACTATAAGCTCATTCTGGAAGAGCCCTTTAACCCAATTTAACGCCCATAAAATATATGCACACAGTGAGTATATGGTGAAGTGAAGTGGGATAGAGTTTGTCAGTGTGGATTAATATAAAATCTTGTGAAAAACCTGTCTAATAGCACAGCACACACACTGTATTAGCACACTAGCACTCAGGTTGTCCCCAAAGATAACGGCGGAACGAGGTATCGTGACATCAGTGAAAACACCCTATTAAATGGTATTGGGGCCATTTTCCATAGTGTTCCATTTCCATTCCATTCCATGGGTGTTTGTAGTGAAAGGTTGCCAATAATTGTACCAATTTAGTATCCGCAAGCACAATACCTATGACAAGCACCGCCTACTTTCCGTAAAAATTGACAATACATTACAATACAATAAACTATATGGGAATAAGGCGCTAGGCTTGTAGGACCCGATCCAAACTATCTCCCTTGACGGGTGACTCTGCTTCATCCGTCTTGAATGGGCACGGCAACCATCAACAGTGCCCAGTGTTTATCCAGCCTGACCTTGAATTGGTTGACTGTTTCAGCAGCGACTACGCTCACCGACAGCGAGCTCCAGTTATTTTGACAAGTCAAAAAATTGATTATTTAGACCTAGAGCTAGCAACTTAAATTTTCCAAAGTTAGGTATGCATCCACACCAAACAGTCAACAGAACGTTGGAAATAAATCAAATTGAAGCAGCACTAGTGTTTAGGGTTGCACACCAAACCAAAAGAAAATCAAAGAAAAGAAACGTGAGAACGACATCAACATGCTAATATACATCCAAAGTAAATACTTACGAAGTATTTGTTGATTAAAAACAAATTTTAAAGCAAGGCGGAATGCGGCAAATAACTCGGCAAAACACCCTGATTACACCCAGGATAACTAGATTACACCAAGGATTCAAGAATGACAAGGCTTAAGTTTGGCTAAAGTATTTCCGGTACCATGACGTCACTCAGAAAGGGAACATCGTTCGTCAGCAAGGTTATAGGGCCCTAGGGCCTTGGTCAGCACCAATCACGACACAGTATTCCGTCTAAGCTACGTCACTTGACCACAAGTGACCACCACAAGTCGCCCACAAGGTCCTCGAGGGTGGGAAAAGAACGCTGGCCTTGAGCCTGTTCCCGTGGCGTCTCTAACCTCCTCCAAACGCTCCAAACTGCTCCAACTTGCTCCAGTGGTATCATTTGTATGCATGATACCACTGCATCAGGCATCAGGGCCCAGGGGGGTCCGGGTTTGAGGCATCAAAAGAAAGTCGGGCCAGCTGATGATTTGTCCTCCGATTCCGGAGATACAAATCATCAGGTTTGTTTGCTGGGCTCGTTGCCATGACAACAACCCAAGTGCGCCAGATTCGTTTTCACACCTCGTCCAGTGCNACAGATTTAATAATATATCACTGTTGGTGACCACTTTGCTTCCCTGGAGCCTGTCCCCAAATTAAAAGACGCGGCTGGGGCTCTGCCAGGGGGGTCCGGGCTTGAGGCATCAAAAGAAAGTCGGGCCAGCTGATGATTTGTCCTCCGATTCCGGAGATACAAATCATCAGGGTGTTTAGGAATCGCAACCAATGTTAAAGGAGGAGGCTGTTAACTTAGGAGATATAAGTTAGTCAGAAAATATAGATATTGCTTTGAAATTGTTTAGGGGCATCGTCCATGCTTTGTTCTCTAATACTTTTTCCAGTGTTTTCATATGTTTGCTAATTGTAATTTTGCGATGACAAGAATGTTTTATTCGGGGATTTTTTTATATAAAATCAAAATGGTCAAACATATTCAAAACATGGAGATGTATTCGAGAACTGAGTATGGACGATGCTCCTAAAAAAAATAAAAGCAATATCTATATTTTTGACTGACTATGTCTCTCTAAGCACCAGCCTCCTCCTTAACTAAGTTGCGATTCCTAAACACGCAATGGACAGTGCGTTTGTTGGGCACGTTGCCATGACAACAACCCAAGTGCGCCAGATTCGTTTTCACCTCGTCCAACTGCAATAGCGGCAGCTGACGGTTGCGCCAGTTTCGTTTCATGCAGTAACAGGCACCGTAATGCGTAAGTATATCGCCACCTCATCAAACTGCAGAACACCGCAGGGCATTTCAGAAGCGTCAGCTGGCTGTTTGGGCAGATGTTGTTAGTATCAGATAACGTCACCCACAATGCAAAGTGCATCGCCACCTCATCAAGCTTAGGTATGCCTTAGACACTCATTTTTCAAATGAGTTTTTGATTGGATGTTAAGTTAAATTTTTCATATGAAATTTATTCATAATAGTGTATCATTCTTTGGCAAAATATGTCTGGTTTAGGAGACTAATTGCAATTAGTTGTCAAACCATGCACCCATAGCCCTGTGTTGAAGCGGGAAACCCGCGCTACCTAGAAGTAAAGTTACCTTGGGCTCTGTAATAATCCATATTTAGGATTCACGAGCATGTTGAGGCTCAGAATTTGAAGCATTATAGTTACATACATTCAGATAAGATATAGATTCACCTATGCGTTTTTGGTTCCCCTAGAAAACATGAAACTTCCAATCCTTTTCATGAATCGGGGTCCAAATCGGGGTATATACCAAACATTTCAAGTACATGCATTTGTGTTTGTCTCATTGCTGTTGGTGGGGTCATCATCATTTCCTGCAGTTTTAAAGAGCAAATCCTCGCGAAACAGCCGATGAAAAAATGGGTTGCGCTCATGATTCGGATCGTAGGTAAATAAATCACGAAAAAAGTTAAACTAATCCAAACGGATGACAATAATGCTTATCTAGAAGCTCACGTTTCGTAAGGTACGTATGCATTCTGGATATTCGTACCGCACCCCAGTTTCATTCATTGCCTTATGCACTCGCTCGGTGCAGTGACTCGCTTAGAACCGACTTTCATTCCTTACCTTAATGCACTCGCTCGGTACGGCGACTCGCTAAGAACCAACAAACCGACGGCGTTGGGCCGGCGGTCGACATGCGTCGTCACTGCATCACGATGCTCGAGCGCGTGTGCAACGCACTCACGCGCTCGCCGAGTTGCTCTGTGTGCTCGGCCTGCTCGTGCTCTGCGTGTTCAAGGTGCAACACTTCTTGGCTCAGCCCGTGTCTACGGCGGTGTCGTACCAGCGCCAAGCCCGACCTCCGGCCAATTCACCCCATCATGCCATCAAACTACTGTCGATGAGCGTAGGCCGTGGGGAAAACTGAATAGGGGAATTGGTGAAGAGTTCATGGGCCTTGTGGTCTCTTCACTTAACAGTTGACCGACCAGCTGTTGTGCTTTCAGAAGCAAGAGAGACATCGGTCGGCAACTATTTTGTGAGTCTATACGGACGACCGACATTCCGGGAGTGTGGCCATTCCGACAGCGGAGTACTAACGGCGAGCTGCCTGAAAATGACAAACAGGCTGAAGAATGTATTGAACGAAATCGAATACATTGGCCGGACTCAACTCGACTCCGATTATCTGTACGATTACTCTGCGATGAATGACACCAACGTACAACTTGAGGGTGTACTGAATGAGTCAGTTGTCACCATCCAACAAGCCCTGGACGCTGTTGAGCTGACCAGCCTTCAGATCTTGAACATTACCATGCAAACTCTGGATCGCTTAGTGAACATGGTGGACGAGATGGAGAAGCGTTTCGACGGGACACGCGGGTGGGTAAACCCGACGCCGGGGCGTCTGCTGGTGGATGGCTCCCGGCGCGTGGACCAGTTTGTCATCAGCTGTCTGAGAGGTAACGTCAGCTGCATGCCAGGAGAGGGCGGCATCTGGCAGCTCCGTCACGTGCTGGAGACGAAGGAGAGGTGCTACACTCTGTTGGCCCCCGAGGAAGAGATAAGTAGTGAGGAGGCCAATGTGATGCTTGAGCTGAGGGGGAACAAGTGGGGTGAGAAAACTCCTACAGAGGTCCATGACTTCGCGCCCCTCGCACCGGATAACAATGCAATTGACTCAGCAGACGTGGAAGGAAACGGTGCAGCGGCGACTTCGGACGCAACCACAGAGGGAACACTGATAACGACCCTACCACCTGAAGATACAAAGGGCTCCGAGGGTTTCGTGACTCCAAGCTACGTGACGTCATTTACCAAGTTTCAAGGATCACAGGATGCTATCCAGTACATCACGTACAAGGTCATGCTGCACGCAGCGCCAGTGCCTCTCCTGAACGCCCCCGCCGGGCTACGCGAACGCTCCTTCGAGATTTTCAACAACCAGGACTGGGTGGAGGTGGACGTGCGCATGGAGGAGCTTCGAAGCCTCAATCGCAAGTCCAGATCTTGCGAAGAAGACCCCGCATACAGCCGCGGCAAATGTCTGATGGATTGCCAGGCTGAAGCACACGCCCGCGCCGCAGGCTGTCAGCTGGAGACCGTTTGGCCTGGCACCGCCCAGGGTCTGCCTGAGTGTCAGACTGCTGCGCTGCTGGATCGCCTGCGAGCCAAGCTGGAGACGCCTCCGATCTGCTCCTGTCCGCACCCCTGTCGCCAGGGCCGCGTCTCTGCCGTGGTGCAGGCGTCATCACGCACCGTCACAGACCACGAGGTGACGGTGACGGTTCGACTCGATAGCGACATGCAGGTGATCGAGGAGTCGATCGCCTACACGGGCCGGCAGTATGATCACCGACTTCGGAGGAAACATGGGCCTTACCATGGGCTTCTCGCTGCTCACCATCGTCGAGTTCCTCAAGAAGATCACCTTTGGGTTCCTCGAGAGAAATAAGGTGCAGGCGGTTACTGTCGAGAAATCAGACAAGTGGGCTGATTCTGCAGCTTAAAAGAACAACCAAATCGTGATTACACGAAATGGTGATGGCGGCATATTCCTCTGAAGTAGAAACCAACGAAACTCAGTGCCAGACACGTAGCCAGGATTTCGTTCAGGGGGGGCGGTGCCTCAAAAGGGCCTTTTGCCGAACGTTGAAAGGGCCCTTTTCCGAGCGTTGAAAGGCCCCCTGCAAATATTCAAAGCTGGTATGTATACCAACTTCGATTTTGTTTCGGCTGAAGACTTATAACTCTTAAAGGGATTGTGCCACCTCGGGAGGGTTTCTAAAAAGCAGCTTAAATGAATGCTGGGAATTAATGATCATGTATGCTCTTGCTCGAACTTACCCTAAAGCAATGTATCGGCAAATCATTTTTGTTCTGACTCCAAATTGTTGGTCCCGATTGTGCACAGCACTAAATTCTGAGGGCGCTCTTGTATGGGCGATGGCGCATTGGACTAGTACTTAGATACTTGCCACTAGATGTCGCTACGTATAGCTGATGCGCTATGTGTTCATTAATTATGCTGTCATATTAAACTGTATCGTTTGTATCACTTGCCTTGCGAATGAGGGAAGCAAAATCTGTGAGTGCAATTCGTTTGTGGATTTGATCTGTAGTCAGTAATGTGTACAGTTGCTGAAAGTTTTCCGAAACTCACTACCGGTTTGTATTACCCAATATCTCCCCGCCCAAAGCCATAGTCTGAATTTGTTAAGGGTCCTTTATATCGTTTAGGGGCCCCTCCGACCCTTTCAACGCCTTTCCAACTTGTTCAGGGACTCATCTGGGATCCTCAAAAATACCTAATGTGGAATGGGTGATATATTAAATACAAAGAGGACTTACATACTCCACAATACTACTATTTAAATCTGAGCTTTCATGTGTTACCGAATGTCTCCTAATCGCTGACGAAGAGAGTAACAATATACCCGAATGTTCCGATTTTGATCATTTCTTGTGGAGTAAGTCCTCCTTCTATTAAATCTTCTTCTGGAATCTATTCGTGCTTTATGCCCTTCCGGTCTGACCAGGACTTCTCCTTTCAAAAAGCCTCTCGTACGCAGGATCTCGTATGTGTCAAGGAGCCCATTCGGCCTGTTCAGGGGTCCTTCCGACCTGACCAGGGACTGCACTGGCTGCCTTGTCGCCCTGCCGACATGCTCAGGGGCCCCTCCGACCTGCCCAGGTGGCCCTCCAGTCTGTCTAGGAACTCATCCGACATTATCGAGGGCCCTTCCGACCGGCCAAGGGAACATTTCGGTCTAGCCAGGAGCCCTCTGACTTACCCAGGAGCCCCTCCGATCTGCCCAGCGACTCTTCTGGTCGGACTACGTTGGCTGCTTCGTCACCCTGTCAACATGTTCAAGCTCTGACCTGTTCTGGGGCCCCGCCGTGCTGACTAATGGCCAATTCGACCTGTTCAAGTGACTTTCTTACCCACCCAGGGGCTCTTTTGGTCTGATCAGAGACCCCTTCGAACAGTACAGGGTCCATTTCATTTCAACTGTCTAGGGCTTCTCTGGTCTGTCCAGGGGCCCTTAAACCTTCTAAGGACCATTCTGACCTGGCAAGGGACTGCACTTGCTGCTTTGTCGCCTTGCCGACATGCTCAGAGGGTCCTCCGACCTGCCCAGGGGCCCCTCTGTGCTGGATAGAGGCGCATTCGTGATTCGACGTGTTCAGGGCGGCACTCTGACCGATAAGGGGCCCTTTCGGTCTGTCCAGGGGCCCCTCTGGCATGCACAAGACTCTATTGAACGCCCAAGGGGCCCTCTGGCCTTTCACAGAGGGCCCTGTTGGCTTTAAATGCCCTCTGAGGTGCTCTAAACTCTCTCAAGATCACGCTTTGCGTGGTCTTCCGACTCATGTTACTGCGCCAATGATAGATCCCATGATACTGCGCTTCGCGCGGTCTCGGGCCCACCATGCCTCCAGGGGGAGGCGGCTGCCCCACCTACGTGTCTTGGCTACGTGTCTGCTCAGTGTATAGGAATGGTGAGGATGCCATCTTCTTTGGGCATGTTAATGGTATTGGTAATTGTCGTAAATAGAGGAATGGTGAGGATGCCATCTTCTTTGGGCATGTTAATGGTATTGGTAATTGTCGTAAAGTCCCTTGTAGAAGGTACGTTACCAAAGCACATGTGACTTCAGCAAAGTGGATCTTACGTTCCGTTCATTTTTGTTTATCTAGTCTGATAAATACTTATCTCTGCCGCAGACTATATTCTTATCATCCCGACTGCTGCTATCATTTAATCGTACCATATATCTTTTGAAGACATTCTGACAAATGTATAGGGAAATAAGTGCGTGCGCTTATTTACACTCACGGACCGGTTTTGTATTACAACTTCTTCGGTGTGCACTGCGCAGTAATGCAGTAATGTAGTGTGTAATACGAAACCGGTCTGTGTATTGTAAATAAACGCATTTATTTTTTACCTGTAGCGTCTCGACTCTATGTATCTATCTTGTATTTTGTCATCTGCTTTATTGTGTAAACAACATTGTGTCCACATTTGATGTCACATTTGGTTGCAAAATCCCCTTCGAGCATGTTAATTGTTACAGTCATGTGACATCACCAATACTGATATGCTCGTTTTACAACGGAGGCTTAATGGAAAGTCGATCTATTTTCGGAAGTGATTTTGATGTGTTCCTCGTCTGAGACGACGTTAATCAAATAAAGCGTCAATTGCAGGATTTTGCATATGTGTACCTTTTGAAACACCTCATTTAGAAGCTTGGGAAGTATGTATAATGTTTTTTCGTCAAGATGATTCAGAAAATATGGCTACATGATACTTTATATCGTTTTCTGACTGAGTTGTAATTTGCGAAATTTGGTCCCTGGATGATTTTTTCAACGATTTTGCGCAACTTGAAAATGTTGACAAATTTTCATTAAAATGCACCTGTACGCTTAAAATAAACCAATTAAAAAAACTGGATGCTGTTACTGAGCATGGTTAGTATGTAAAGTGAGAATAAAATCAGCCTGATGCTCATTCTTAAAAGAAAGAAAAAAAAAACAGGATTAATAATTAGATAATATTTCGTGCACGGCACTTCCTCAAATCTGACAGTTCAGTGACACGTGCACTTGCTTGCAACTGTCAGATCTGAGGAGGTGCCGTGCACGAAATATTATCTAATTATTAATTATGTTTTTCTTTTTCTTTTAAGAATGAGCATCAGGCTTACTTTAATCTCACTTAACACAATAAACCAATTCATAGGAGCAATTACGAGGCGCTACGATTTAACAATTGCACCCCTAATGTGCATGCAACCTGTATGTATTTCTGGTGGTGTCTTTTGTTATTTAGTGATTTAAATAAATGTGAGAACCCACCAATATCCCATCACTGACAACTTTCACCCTCGGCTTTTAAGACGTTCATGAAGTTAACGAAAACATGTAAACGTAATTAAACACGTATAAATGTAATAACGCGCAATTCGATAACAATGTGCAGAGCCTCGGATTAACATGTTAACTGGGGGGGCAATTTGCCCCCCCCCCCAGCGGAGACAATTGCCCCCCCCCCAGTGAAACTGATTGCCCCTCAGTGGGAAACTGAGTAATTTCGTTGACGGGCGTGCACTAGGAATACCATAGATATTGTATCACTAGCCTTAACACAAATTCTCAGTTAAAACTGACGTTTTTTACTGTATATTACCTACTCATATCCACGGAAAGCATGTTAATTGGGGGAATCCCTCCCCCCAAGACGTGTTGGCTCCTCCCCAGTGCCTAAATTTTTCCCCCAGTGGGAGCAAAACTCGTAGTGACATACGGATTAAGTGTTACGGTCTGTTAACCCTATTCCCTGCGGGGGCAGATTCTGCCCCCGGTAGTTTTTCGTCCGCCGCTTTTGAACCGTTACGTCTATCGTCTTGAAACTTTTGGGAATTTTCCTAACATTGAATGACGTGTGTTGTGTTAAAAAAAAAATCGGACCAGTAGAGGCGGCTCCAAGCCCAGGCTTTTGGGAGATCGTTACGAATGCGGTTAGGCGCCGCATGCTTCCTTCGTAGTTTGCGGTGGAATAAAATCGTCAGACACTATGTCACTGCTATATACATCATACATACTTGGATTATACATATTTTTGGGCAGCGGCGCACTCAGGAACATAAAATTGAAGGCGATATCCTCTGTCAAATTAGGCCCAACTTAAAATTAGTAAGTTGGTAAAAGGCGTTCCGCACATGGTGCCCCCACGTTTTTTACCTGGATCCACCTACATATGTGCGATATATTAAATTAAACAATTACAGCATCACAACCCACATGTGTCGCTCCTATCGTCCCAAACATTTTCGAACAGCACATACTTGTTATCAGAAAATCTCCCATTTTTAATCCCTGAGTATGCCAATGATTTTTGATTTTGGTACTTGGCCCTTTTACACATTAAAGAACATGACATTGGAGCTCAAAACGTTCTCGTGCATGAAAAGCGTCGAGTCACGTGCTGCAATACACCTTTCAAAACACAAAAAATCGTTATTTTTGCCCCCTGGCCCTGATTTTAAACCAAAAATAAATCTGTCCGGTGTCCAAAAAATAAAAAGATTTTGTCCACGACGAATCAAAATGGTTTCTGTTCCCATCGAAATCGGCCGAAGCGTTTAGAGATCCGGGGGGGAATCTGCCCCCGCAGGTTAACGTAATCTGGCCGCCCGCAGGGAATAGGGCTTAGTAGATAAAAGCGTTCTCTTAAAGCATGCTTTCAACTTAAAAACCAATAATACGCCGTTTACAGAACCTAGCGTAGCTTTGGAATCTTGAGGACGGATACTCGCCCTTCGTTGCGTCGGTTCAAAATCGGCGCGGACCACACCTGTGTCAATTTATATACGTTCGGGGTTGCCCTCAGCCTCTCCATACGTTGAGTCTCGTCCCCAAAAGATGCTTTTGGATTTCTTGATGTTTTCTGGCCAATGGCAGGTCAAATGGGGATAAAGGGCCAAGGTCACAAAACTGCCTGAAAGCAGAAAATAATTTACGTAAATTTCAATTTTAAAAGCCAATTAACCTTCACGAAAGAAAGTGCATTATTTCACTGATTTACTCCTAAAGAAGCAAAACACAATGGATTGCTTTATTGCTTGATATATTTTTGGGGAGTTCACCGCAAAAACATTGTTTTGCAGTTCTGGGTTTTCCCTTGTTTCTGGCCTTAGATCGGGCAACTACACAAACATAGTCAAGCCATGTGGTGATCCGTGGAAAACCAAAGTTCTAAAAAATCGTTTGGGATTTTAGGAACATACCCCGGCCCAGAACCACCTTCAACATATCACACGATGAAACCGGTGGGAATGTCCGTGGCGAAGCCAAATGAATCTTAGACGCGCTATGTAACGGACATTTGGTTGATCTGCCTAATCCTCATTTAACTTTTTTTGGCGGGTGGCGTTCAGATGCCTCCCCTTGGCACGCTAAGCTCTCGCTGAGCAGCAACCGGTAGGGCCTGGTTTTAATTGCCTTTAAATATGCTTTAGATTTTCTGCCAGGAAATGGTTGTGTTAATGTTTTGATCGATTTAGTTTATTGTTAAAGCTAGGCCGCCAGTGTTCCCTTTGCTCCCGTTTCTGTTGGTTCCCAAGTTTTCAAAAATCTACATCACAGGTGTGGCCTTTTGACGATGGATTGCTTTAATTTTTAACATTTGTATTTAACTTCACTATTGTATTATTCTACTATTTTTATTTCCTGTTTTACGCTTATGTTTGTCATTATCACACTTGAAATGTTATTTAAAGGAGTATCAAGACGTAAACTAAGGGAGGTACCAATTTGCACTAGAATAAATACGATTATGTGACAACCCGACCCTTACCCCCCCCCCCCCTACTTAACAGCATTTGACTGAGGAGCGGAAATATGATTATTTCGTACACTGACGAGGCCCCCCCTGAAAAAAATCCTGGCTACGTGTCTGCGCTTAACCATATGCCCTAGTAGTATTTTTTTTCTCGAATTGCCCCCCAGTGAGAATTCCTTAGCCGAGGCCCTGCAATGGTGTGCATGCCTATTTTATCATAAATAATCGGTTTCCTTGAAATAAGAATGAAAGGATCGAAGTGAATAATGGCTGGTAAATAACCATCGACTGAATCAAAGCGAAGAGCAATGGAGACATTAACCCGCCCTCCGGTGTGCCAGAGATCACAGGTGTCCAATGTCCATTCGGAACACTTCCCATGTACTATGTACTATAACGCGCTGCTCATGATTGTGCAAGTAAGAAATTAGCCAACGCAACATAGGCTCAGCAATCTGGTAAGATTTTTCTTACTTGTACACCAGCAGGGAATGATTGACGCTTTGAAAAGCAGCAGATAAATCGGTATACATGCAGTCAGTTTGAATGCCTTCGTCAATGGCTTTCCACGCTGTTTTAAGCAATGTCGCCAGATTTGTCGCACATGATCGCCTTTCCATGAAGCCATGCTGGGATTCGGACAACACCTGAGTATGTTGTATGTGCCTGAGTAATGTTGTATACTCAACTCTCTCTAGTGCCTTTCCAAAAAGAGGTAACAGTGATATAGAACGGCAGTTAGTAGGGTTTTTCAGGCAGTTTTTTGTGTGAATCGGAACAATGTTCGCTTGTTTCCACTTGTTTGGAAAGACGCCTTTGGAGAGCGTCATATTGAACATATTTAAAGTGCATATTGTGTACCTTCATCAAAGCAGCAGCATTGTATGTCATGTTGGTTCGTATCTGCCTTTTATGTTTTGCAAAAGTTAATAAATCTGAACGTCTTTAGTCGGTGTTGTTTTCCAGTGAAACGCATGACACGACAACAGACATATATTGTACCTACACCAGCCCAGAAAATTGAATGAAGCGTCCGGTATGTTGCGATTTGCATGGGTATTGGGTAGTTTCACCTGGCTGTCGTCAATAAATGACAGCGACGGATATCATTTTTATCAGCGAACTTCCCTCCGAAAAGATGTCATTACGTCAGGACTCAGGACCAACGCGATCGATATGCGCATCTCCAAATCAGCGTCCTCTCTCGAGTGAAGGTGGCCGAGTGCCTGACTCGCATTATCCTGCTTTGTCACGGGAGCAGGCCTGCGCAAGTTAGCACTGCTACCTGGACTTGTATAACTCACAAGATGTCTACATGGAGACATTTCGTTAGGGAATCATCCATATTTCCATTGGTTTCTGCCTACCCTGTTGGATATCCTGCGCTCTTTTCGCACGTGCAATATCACCCAGCATTAGCACATGGTAACCTCTCTACTACCGGTCATATTTGAACTCTAACCAAATCAGCACCCCTAGGATCGACGTATATATGTACATCTGCAGCCCAAACATAAAAGTTGTAAGTGAGGGACAACTTATTTTTATTTATTTTAAATTATTTATATTATTATTTTTATATTATATTATTTTTTAATTGCCTGGAGATGTAATTGGTTCAACGGTGACACAACCATACACGCGCTATCATATGGCTTTCATAGTTTTGGATGGGATAACTATTATGATTTTGACTATTTCAAGCCAGGGCAGAAATCGCTTGTTTCGATTTTCTACCATTTCGTGACGCTATCATTAACTCCATAGTCTCTGGATGGGATACCCTCAGCATGCTCGTGTAATTTCACCTGGTACCACTCGGTTCCCTGTTACGTTACCGGACACATTTTGAAATATACGCAATTTATGATCTAAGAGACGACGCTTATGTCAGTTCTAACACAAATAAAATATTCAACTTATGACTCAAAGTTAGCGTCTCTTTTCGGCTGGAGGTGTTACTGGAAATCAATATTGGCACCGTTATGCACGCGCCACTATAACCCCGTCAACCTGGCTTTCAAAACTTGGGAAGAACCCTTTCTAATATTGGCTATTTAAATAAACTGGCAGACATCGCCTGTATTTTGGTTTGCCAGCATCCATGAGGTACCCCTTCTGTAAGGTCTGGGAATGGGTGAAAAGTGCAGACCTCGCTTGCACGTGCAAGTTCACCCGGTACCACTCAATACCCATGTCGCTACCGGTCATATCTGAAATATACGCAATCGGTTCTCTCAGAATCGACGTTTATCACACCTCTAACACAAACGGTACTCTCTGCCTCAGAATTGGCCGCCTATCTTCTCAGCCGGAGGTGTGACTGGTCCAACATTGGGGGCGATCATGCAGGCGCAGCTGTGCCCTTTTCCCTGTCTTTCATAGTCAGGGAAGATTCATTCGGATGTGGACAGTTCATATGTCTGACAGAAATCGTCTGCATTTCGATTCACTACCGTACATGACGCAATCATTGTTGCTGGGTCTGGTAGTGGGATAGAGTGCGGCACGTGTTTGCACGTGCGATTTCACCCGGTTCCACTCGGTTCCCACAAGTATACCGGTCGGATTCGAACTCAGCACACTTCACTCCCCTGGAAACAACCTTCATCTCAGCTCTAACACGATTTGCCTAGATCGGCTCAGTTTCCCCAGACTATAACTTGAAATATTGGTTAGGCTTAAGACCTGAAACTTTTTAATCAATTGCGCCGCGGAACGGCGCGACATTCTGACTTAGAGGGTGGCAAAACGTGGACCGAGGAACCAGTCTCTAGACCCATCTGGGACCCAGTTGGTTTCCTGACTGGGTCCCGCAATGATACCGGGTACAGACTGGGTTCCAACTTATTTTCATGCTGTTTACTAAAGTAGGAACACTTGATACGCAGGTTTCTTTGTGCTGTTGGCCTAATCTAAACTTTATGTATTTGCAACTACAAGACTAATTTTGACTTGGCACTAACTGTAGAGTGCACATTTGTCATTATTTAGTTGCGAGAACAACATTTTGCTAAATGGTCCGCTGGGTCCAAACCTTTGCGTTGCATTGGGTCTTACTGGGTCCATTTTTTAGCTTTTGGGACCGGTTCAGGCTGCGTTCCCAAAAATATCAACTTTTTGCCACCTCTAATCTGACTCTTATGCCATGGATATGCATTATCATCAATACATCACATTGCGTAAGGTGCGGACTGCGGACCTTTCAAAATGATACTGAGCGTTTAAAAGTACCGGTTAAAAAAGAGTTACAGTGGAATATTTTGCCCAATAATATAAGATATTAGCAACATAACACGTTAGGATGTGGACAGTGGATAAGTGCACCAAGAAACGGCACGATTTTGTAATCCGCATATCATATAATTTGTAGTTAAATTGCGCCTCGGAACGGTGCGAATTCTTTTTAGTTGTATTCTCTGGACAACTGAATTATCACTGTTTAAAGGCCAAGGGTCCCTGCAGATCGTCAAGAGACTCCTCCGGCCTTTTCAACGCCCTTCCGACCTGTTAAGAGACTCATCTGGATACCGCGAAGAAGAAAAAAACATGATGTGGAGTGGGAAATATAAAATAAATACAAAAATAACTTACTCCACAAGAAAAAGATTAAAATCAGAGCTATATGAAGATGTTTATGATCAATAACATGGCAATGTTTATTTATTTATCTACATAATAAAGGGCAAATGGATTTTCGTTTGACCTTTATGGAATCGAAAACCCTCGGTAATGGATACAAAACCCATACCATTTCTGAATCAGCATAATTACAGGAAGGTTTTGGATNTCCGATGAAGCAAGCGCCGATCCAGGTGTGGGCCGCAGGTGACGCTTTCCGCGGTCGGCGCCTCCTCTAACTCCCCCGCTTCCTAAGCGCTGGGGGCGCGTCTTTGGCCGCGTTCTGATCGGCGCGGCCGGTCCTGGGAGTTTTCCCAGGCCCCGCAGCCGCGGGGCGGTGCCAGCGGACAACACGGTCGTTAGTGGGCGTTGCCGAGGGGAATTCAAGGTCACCCTCGCGGCGTGCGTACGGCCGGGCGGCGGGCGACTGCAGGGGCGGCGATCAGCACCAGCGCGCGGACGATCGTTAGAAGTAACCACGAGCCGGAGCAGGTCAGCGGTGAGTCGTAGGCACGATGAACTCAATGATGACAGAAGTTGTAGAAAGTGTGCGGTAGAGGTGACAGGTACAGCGGTCCGAAGTTGAGATAAGGTCGGAGGTCGTGTCACTCACGCGCTACGATAGGCAGAGCGGCGTCCCCTTCTCGCTGGGATGATCCGTCGAAGGGCTAGGTGGGAGGCTTTCGGTTCTCCGAAGGTCAACGATGAAAAGCACGTGGAAGCCGGGAGTGGAAGCTCGATGAAAACACAGGTGTCCCGCAACACTCAGTCCCTCACTCACGCACTCGATCACCACAAACACCACGGAGATAGCAGTGCTTCGCAAATGCTTTTTTTAGCTACTGCCCTACTCAATTTCCATAGGGTTACACTTAGGTAAAGTTTCAGGAGTTATACTGCCCATTACAGCTTGCTGCACTTACTGCTGATTCTGCGGATGTACAACAATGCATCATTATTTTCAGTTATCTGCAAATGTTATGCAAGCAGAGTGTTTCTGGGTTTCCTAAACCCCAAGCTCAGCTGCAGCCGAAACCCATGAACACCCAAAGCCCAAGACCCAGACCAGACCATTTCAAAAATTGATGAATATCGATACCCATGCCCATTGGGGACCAATCAGAGGTTAAGGCAGCTAATTATTTTTCACAAAATTTTGCCACAATTATTCTAGCATGTTGAATTTCATACTAATTAACGAGAAATAATATCAGGCACCTGTGTGTTGCCCGTTGATTTGGACATATCGAACACTTTGGCGTTCAACATTGTCATACTGGATCATAAGCTTGGATCGGACATGATTGGGATTTCAATCTTTCCCCACTTGCTAGGTAATTACATATTCTATTGTTCTCATGTAATTGCCCAAAAATTTATTTGTTTAGTGTTCTTTATAATTTGGAGTTAACATGATTTACCTGGTTAAAAATCTCTGGCTGTCAGGTAAAAATAACGCAATTGACATGACTAAACAAATGTCATACCCATGCCACCCAGTACCTTCTCATGCAAAGTCGAAAAATGCATACCAGCCCAGACAATCGGAAGAATTGAGTGGGCACCCATGGGTGCACCCAGCCCATGAAACACACTGGTATGCAGTATGCATTATCTACCAAAGCACATGTAGTGCGTGTATTGGGAGAGTGTTATTATATTATTACTATTGTGTCTGTATAACGTTGTCAGCGTTTGAAGCCAACGGATGTACAGTGCAGTGCAAATGTTCTGTTCAGTTCATCGACACCACCTCTGTCTCTGTCTCTGTCTGTCGGTGCTGCACGCTGTGGAATCTAATGCAATTATTATAACCCTCGCCCCCGGTATCAGGGGCGAGGGCATAAATAGTTGTATTAGATTTCGCTGCGTGCAGGAGTTTAAGCACCCACTGACAGCACCAATGGACAATGGTGACATTTAATTAAGCGGGTGCGCTTAAGCAAGGTTTTTTCAGAATGCTTTCAAAGCTAGCCTCCGGCAGACAAAAAGAAACATCGCTCCAGAGAAATGGATGGTTTATTTGGATAGTGAACTGAAAGAAGCTAGTTGTTTTCACAAAGGATGTATTACCCGGGTGCATCGACATCAAGTGGTGTCGATGAAGTGGACAGAACATTTGCAGTACACTGTACATAGGTACATACATGCTTATGTTTTCTCGAAATAAAAAAGGACCGCCAAATGATCATATTTTCAGCTTGAATATGGCATTATTTTTATATTCTGCAAGGACGTTGTTAACAATTTAGGAATCGTGGAAAAGGTCAGCAAACCACTCAACCCACCAGTGGGGGGTGGGTGTAACAAAGTTAGTAGTTATGACATAGCCGTGGGTCTTATTTTACCTTATTTGGTATTAAACTGCCAACCGGAGTTCGGTCACGTGTGCCTCGTGTGCCTCAAAGTGTGATTGGTAGAAAATGAACCTTGGCCGGCGGGCCGGCGGGGTTGCGGCGGCGGGCCGGGGGGACGTCAGTTCGGGCTTAAGAAACACTAGAGCGAGCGGACTTCTGCGACTCGGCGCGGATTGTGTAATATAGTTGCATATATAACGAGAGGGGAATTTGAGAGAGTGTGGCGTGACTGAAGAGTAGTGAGTGAGAGTAACTGAGCGGCCAATATAGTGTGAACGGAAAATCAAACTCTCTAACTGGGAAATGGACTGAGACTGAAAGACCGAACGATCGATTCAAACACAACTTCATTACAGTGGGGGGTCGTTTCCTAAGACGGTCTTAACGGCCCTCTGCCAGCATGAGGAAGGAACTGGTGTTTGGCCTGAGGGGCCGTTGGTCGGCATGAGGGGACCTCAGTCGGCTTGAGGCACCCTCAGCCTCCCTTAGCAACCCTCGGTGCAAGGCACTCGAGGCATTACTTGCTTTCACCTGTCATTTTTGTCCGCGATATCACAGGAGCACTTGGCGATAGTGACTTGCAATTTAAAAGTACATTTATAGAACAAACTGAGAAAGGACGTTCCGGTAGCAAGTGATGTATTAGACCATCCCGCGGTACAACGACATGTTTGGTGTGTAACACTAGTTGCACTGGCCATTCACAGATGGCGCCATCTGTCACACTCCCCACGTTAAGTTTCCTCGTAACGTCAGTATTATGCGATGCCTGGGAAAAGGAACAGTTGTTCATGAGGCATGTAAGGAGAAGAAAAATGAGTGGAGAGATTGATGTTTTGCGGGATGAGATGAGAAGAAAAAATAGGAGAAAAAAAAAAAAAAACGGAATAAAAAAAAAAGAGAAAAAAAAAATAGAAGAAGAAATGACAGGTAAAAAAGAAGAAAAAGAAGAAATAGAAAAAAAAAATAAGTAAGAAAAAAAAAGAATGCACAGCCGGTGGAATAGAATTGAAAGATAATGGGGGAATTATAAAATAAAAGGAAAGAGAGGAAAAAAAAGATAAAGAAGAAAAAAAAAAAATAGATAAAAAAAAAAAACAAGAAGAAAGAAGAAAAAAAAAAGATAACATAAAAAAAGAAGAAAAAAAAAAAAAGAAGAAAAAAAAAAAAGAAAAGAAAAAAAAAAAGAGAAAAAAAAAAAAATAAAAAAAGAAAAAAAAAAAAAAAATGTGAAAAAAAAAAATAAAAAAAAAAATATAAAGAAAAAAAAAAGAAAAAAAAAAAAAGAAATAAAAAAAATAAATAAGAAAAGAAAAAAAAGAAAAAAAAAGAAATAGGAAAAGAAAAAAAAAGAAAAAAAAAGAAAAAAAAAAAAAAAAAAAAAAAAAAGAAGAAAAAAGAAAAGAAAAAAAAGAAGAAAATAAAGTATAAAAAAAAGAAAAAAGAAAAAAAAAAAAAAAATAATAATAATAGAAAGAAAAAAATGATAAATAAAAGAAAAGAAAAAAAAAAAGAAAAAAAAAAAAAAAAAAAAAAAAAAAGAAAAAAAATAAGAAAAAAAAAATAATAAAAAAAATAATCGATTACTAGACGTGCTGGCGGGCTGCAGACACGTCTGGCGCGGGAGCTGCTCCCTACCGGCTCCTCGTAGTTGTGGCCTTCGCTGTCGGTGCCGCTGTCCTCGCTGTCTGAAGTGGCCTCGGAGTTTCCCCCAGAAGACGGGGCCGTCTCCGTGCCGGAGTCTCGCCGGAGGGCCTCGTCGGCGATAGCTGCAGGACGTACAAGGTCGTTGTAATGGCGTACTTTTACGTCTGTTCTCCTCCTTCCCGTAGCACGAAGTCGGGAAACGCGGTAGGTCCACCCACCTCGCAGTACCTCAATTACTTTATGTATTGGAGAGAGAACAGGCGACTTTTTCCACCCGTCCGGCTCCGCTCTGCATGAATCAGACGTAACCTAACCAGATCACCGACTTCAAACGGTTGTCCCCTGGCCCGGGCGATGCTACGCTGCACAAGTGCGTTTTGGACATTATGCACACTTACTTGCGCTTCGCGGTGCAATTCATCGAGCAGACGTCGTCGTTCGATCACCTCAGAGATGGAAACGTCGTTAGCCTGGATCGGCACGGGTCCGCCGACACCCTCGGAGACGACAGACTCGGGGCGACGGGCCGGTCTGGCGAACAGCAGCTCGAACGGAGATAACTCGGTGGTAGAGTTTGACTGATGTGTTGTGGCTGAACTGCAACTGATAGATTTTGTTTGGCCATACTCGCAAATCATTGCAGCACACACACCGCAAGTTAGCAATCAGCTGGTTCTGACGCTCCACCTGCCCCTGACTCTGTGCGTGCATGAGGTGACGTACCCCAACTCGGCGACACATAGCCCGGAACGTCTCTGCTGCGAAATGTGGGCCCCTGTCAGATGTATCACCAGCGGTACGTCGAACGTACAGATCCATCGATCGTGGACGAGTCTGGCCGCCGTCTCGGTCGTGTTGTCCTCCGCTGGCAGCAGCATCAGGTAGCGGCTGAAGACGTCCTGCACTTGCAGAACGTACCGGAACGGATGACGGTCTGTCTAGGAAACGGACCCACAAAATTAACTTGCAGCTGTGCGAGAGGTCTGTTTGGAATGTCAGTGTGTTGCAATGGAGCACGTCCTGGCTTTTTGGGCAGTTTGTTTTGACCAAACATTTCGCAACCTCCGACATATGTGTACACGTCCTGCTTCATGTTAGGCCACCAGAAGTTATCCCGTGCTCTCTTTCATGTTCTATCTCGCCCCATGTGACCACTGAGCGGCGCATCGTGAATCAGGCGCAATGCTTCAGCCCTCATGTTACGGGGGACCACTGGCAGCAGTTTATGCCCACCATTGAACATGGTTAAAGCCGCCCCATAACCATGCCGGATCCAGTCCAAGTTGTCAAACGGACGTCGAAATCGGTAACAAGGTGCGGCCGAATCAGCGCACTACTTGACAGATTCCGAACTGCTGAGCAGGCGGTCCGGGACGGGATATCTCCGGATCCTCTGCCTGTTCTGCCCGCATCTGGTCAGGGATCAAGCCGGTGAACCAGGTCCGGTTCCAGTTCCCGAGTCTTTCTGACTGGACGCGGCCACCAGCTGCCTGTCGGTCCCACTCTGGAGAGATAGTCGGCCATGGTCATGTCGGGGTGCTTTCCGGCCTTGTGTATGGGTCGGATCTGAAACTGTTGCAGGAAGTCAACCCAGCGACCACGTCGGCCATGCTCATCAAAGGGGTCCAGTGAGTTGACCAGCGGGACGCGCCCGGGATTTGTGGATGAAGCCGTAATGTCCATTGCGACAGAGTACACACGAAATCGCTTTACAGCGAGAACCACTGCGAGAAGCTCCTTTTCTGTGGTACTGTACCTCTTTTCGTGTTGCGAAAAGGCATGATGAAAAAATCCGACTGGCTGCAGGCTTGTGATAATATTTTTAACATTGCATCAGCTTTGTGGTACGTCTAGTGGAATATGTACGCCATCGCGTCATTCACGTCCGTTTAGTTACAAATCGGTTGCATGGCATTCGTGGTGGGTGGCCTCACTGGCATTCGAGGTACAATAAAGAATGTTCCTGATCATGCATTATTGCATCGGTAGCGTAGCATCCATGGTACAATAATAAATGTGTCTTATCAGGCCTTGTCTCAGGCAGTCAGAGTGACCCCTCGGCGGCCAGAGTGACCCTCATGTGGCAAGAGGGTCCCCTCAGACAGTCCCCCTCAGCTACTTGAGGTGGCAAGAGGGTTCCCTTAGGTTGTCAGAGTTCCCCCTCAGGCTTTGCGTTTTGTTGTTTTACTACTACTTTACATGCACTTTTGTTTGAAAGCGGAGTGAAATTCGTTTTGAGTCACTTCGATGACCTATGAGGACCCACGGGCCATTGTGCCCCTTAACCCTATTCCCTGCGGGCGGCCAGAATTACGTTAACCTGCGGGGAGGGGCAGATTCTGCGCCCAGATGATCTCGAGAACCGCTCTGCCGATTTCAATGGGGATCTCTCTCTCTCTTTTGTCCGCGACGAAATATTTCCTTTTGGGACCCTGAGATTGCTTTTTTGTTTTAAATGTGGGGGGGCAGGGGTCAATAAATACGAACAATGTGGTGTTTTTTGAAAGGTCATTGTGCGCCATGTGATTCAACCGATTTCCATGCAAGAAAACGTTTTGTGCTTCCAATTATCATGCCCTTCAATGTGTAAAAAGGGCACAAGTACACAATGAAAAATCATAGCGTACTCATGGATACCCAAAATGGAGGGATTTTTGGATAAAAAAATAATTGTGCTTCTTATCTTAGTGTTTGGGACGTCACATGTGAGGCATTTGTGCTGCCTGAAATTTGTTAAATGTAAACAAATTGTGCATAGGCAGATTCATGGTAACAACGGGGGCATCATTGCGGAACACCTTTATCATCTTCTTATTTGAAAAGTTCGGACCTAAATTGACGAGATTATCGCCTCCCATTTATGTACCTGGAGTTCGCCCTCTGCCCCAAAATAGTAGAATCCATTATGTAATGATGTAAAACAGCATCGACTTAGCTTCTGACGCTTTGTATTCCACCGCGAAACTACAAGGAAGTATGCACGCGCACACGCCCGCCATCGAAACGACTCCCCAAAAAAACATGACCTGAGCACGCCTCTGCTCAGCCGATTTTTTCAAAATTTCACAAAAACACGCGTGTATGTCATATTTAGGAAAAGTCCCGATAGTTTCAAGACATAGGACCGTAAACGATTCGAAGCGGCGGGCGAAAAACTAACCGGAGGGCAAGGAAATCTGCCCCCCGCGAATAGGGTTTAAACAGCTCAAGGGAGCAAGCCTCCTGACCCCTCTGAAATCCGCCATCTGGCACCAGACAACCCTTTCTGAATCTGAAAGACCAGTGGGCCCTTGAACGTTCAAGGGCTCTCTGGTCTTTCAGAGCCCTGTCCATGTCAGAGGGGCCCCGAGTGGGTCAGATGGCCCCCTGAACACGTCAAATGGGCGCCTAGCCAGTTCAGAGAGGCCCCTGCGCATGTCGGCAGGGCGAAAAATCAGCCAGTGCAGTCCCTTGCTAGGTCATAGGAGCTCCTGAACAGGTTGGAGGGCCCTGGACAGACCAGAGGGCCCCTAGGAAGTTCAAAGGGCCCCTGTGCAGGTCAGAGGTGCCCATGGCTAAACCGGAAGGATCCCTGGGTGGGTCAGAAGGGCCCTTGAACAGTGAACATGTCGAATGGGCCCTAGCCAGCACGGAGGGGCCCTAGAGGTAGAAGGGTCCTGTGAGCATGTCGGCAAGGCAATACAACAGAATGCGCAGTCCCTTTCAAGATCGAAAAAGCCCCTTAAAATTCTGAAGGGCCCCTGGAAAGACCAGAGGGCCTTTAGGAAGTTCAAATGACCCCTGTGCATGTCAGAGGGCCCCTGACCAGACTCATAGGGCCTCTGAGCAGGTTAGAGCCCCTGATTACGTCGAATGGGCCTCTATCCAGCACAGAGGGACCCATAGGCAGGTCGGAGAGGTCCCTGAGCATGTCGGGAGGGCGAAAAAGCAGCCAGTGCAGTCCCTGACCATGTCGGAAGGACCCCCAAACAGGCTGTAAGGCCCCTGGACAAACCAGAGGGCCCCTGAAAAGTTCGAAGGTTCTCTGGGGAAATCAAATGGCCCCTGACCAGACCTAAGTGTCCCTGGATGGTAAGAAGGGCCCCCTGAACATGCCCAAATTGCCCCTCGCCAGCACAGAGGGGCCCCAGGGCAGGTCGAAGGGTCCCTTGAGCATGTCGGCAGGGTGACAAAACACCCAGCGCATTCCGACCAGAAGAGTCACCGGGCAGATCGGAGGGGCGCCAGGGCAAGTCAAAGGGACCCCTGGCTGGACCGAAAGGGTCCCTGGGCCGGTCGGAAGGACCCTTAAACATGCCGGATGAGTTCCTAGCGAGACTGGATGGGACCCTGAACAGGTCGAAAGGGCGTTGAACTTGAAAAGGTTGGAGGGGCCTGTAGACGATCGGAAGGGCCCCTTGGCCTTTCAACAATAACCCGCGCCCGGCCGGGGGGGGGGCGTTTAGACGCCCCCCTCAGGTTTTTCCGGGATATCGGGAAAACGGCGGCGCGTAGCGCCCCCAAAATTTCAAATACCTGTTCATTACATCATTTTGCGCAGGCTTTGTCTATTTATTATGACTTCAGCGTCAATTATTAGGTCAGGTCCACCAGCCGGGTCCATGTGGAACACCCCGTCTCCAAAAAGTGCGGCCCTACCTAAGCCAGAGTTTTTTGTGATCGGTTTCCTACTGACCAGGATTTCTATGTAGGCATCACTACCTATAAGTATCGTATATCTCAGTATTTCATATTGGTGACCTAAGGTCAGTTCAGTTTTCCAAACTCCCATTAATAAGTCAGTGGGAAAATATTCAAATGTTTCCTTCCTAGATACGCCATGATATCAGCCGATGACCGTGACTTTATCCATAGCCTTATAGGCCATTTCTGAAGACCGAGGGGAGTCTTTGTTACTGGTATCCCACCAGGGCAGCCGGGTCATCCGAGGTCGACCAACACCTGTTTTTCAATAAACTCTCGATACAATTAAGATAGAGAATTGAAAACAGCACCAGTGTGTTTATCTCGTCAAGACGCGTCTCCCATTGTGCAACATGACGTTATTGGGTCACCACTTGACCTTGACTTGAGGTCAATGTTTTAGGTTAACCTAATCTGGTAACCAAATATATAATTCGAAGTACCTTGACGAGACAAACACGATGGCGTCACAATCTTTTCTCTATCTCACTTACGTAAACAGTTATTCGTGAAAATATTTTTGGCAAAAAATAACCATTTTTGACCTTTCGATGACCTCTGGAGCCTAAACTATTGATCTGAGCTCAAATTTTGAAGGACCTGGGTGCGATTGCAAATTTTAAATAGCTATCTAATGCATCTTTACTTGTTTGCTCCTAGCTCTATCATAGTTTCCGAGATATTTGGGGGTATCTGGAGCTAAGAGTCCTAAATCTGAAAAATTTGACCTTTGATGACCTCTGGTGACCCTAATAACGACCTGAGTAAATTTTAACCGAAATAGTTTCGAAATCGCTTTTGACGAGCTCTCTCGAATGGTGTTTTTGGTTTATGTCTAGGTCCCATAGGAGCTGAGTTAGAGGGGGGCGTCGAAACGCCCCCCCCGGCCTGAGGAAGGTGGCACCGAGCACCGGCCCGGCGCGGGATAAGATTGCATTTGCCCAGGGAATATAATTCAAAACGTTCGCAGCGCAGTTGAACTACATATTATGATGTAAAGCAGGTAAAGATCATGCCGTTTCTCGGAGCATTCATGTGTTATGTTGCTGCTTTCCTGTATGATTGGGCAAATAAGTTTGCTTTAGCACTTTATATGCCGCACTTCTAAACGCACGATAACATTTTTAGAGTTCCGCACCATACACAATGCGACGCATTGGTGAAATTGCATATATAACAAGGCATCAGACTGAAATTTTTGCACCACTCCGCGTCGCAATTGTTTTGAACGATTCAGGTCTTGATCCTTACAAATATTCGAAGTTATTATAACTTAATCCAAATGGGTGTCGCTGGTTCCCAAGTTGATATAGCAGTTTACTAACTCCAGCTCCAAAAAGTTTGTATGGCCCATGGCCAGTGGCGTAGGAACTCATTAGAAGTTGGGGGGGGGGGGCCAAAAGGCTTTTGTAAAGTCGAGTTCTTTCCATGCAACGTCCATAGGCGTAATGTTAAAATCCGAAAATGTTGGGGGGCAGTTGCCCCCCTCCCCCTCGGCTCCTACGTCTATGCCCATGGCCGTGTCATAGGTTGTTATACTGCACTTTTTATTCATGTGACGTGTCGGTTCATCCGCTTTTTTGGCTCCTTCAACGCATAGGAAGTGGCCCTTTTAACGCTCGAGAAAGGCCCTTTCGTTGCGCCCCCCCCCCATATTGACGAAATCCTGACTACGTGCCTTGGCTGTCCAGATTGCTGTAATGCATCGGTCCCTGACACTGCCTGGAGTTGCGTTTGACCACGACGAACTTGGGTTCTGCCTGTGTCTACCCATCCCTTGATGCATAGAGTATGGACATTCGGTCTAATATAATTTAGTTATTTGTGCGTTTTGATTTTGCACCAAGTTCGACGACGACGACGACGACGACGACGACGACGACGACGACGACCGGGACGGCGAGTGCGCCAGGGCAGCCACCGATGGCACCCGCACAACCACTCGATATGACGGGGCATCCGCCGAGAGCGCCCGGGCAGCTGGCGAGACCGCTAGGGCATCCGCACAGTGTGGCGAGTTAGCAGCTGTGGGCACATGGGCAGCGGCGACAGCTGCTTCAGAGTCGATGAAGGCTGGTGTGTCGGACGGCCACAGATTTTCCAGCTGGCTGCCAGAGCCCAAGCCATCGAGTCTATTCATAGCTCCCGGTACGATGAAATTGGAGGCTGAAAAAGACAAATGAGCACAACGTAAGGCGAAGATGCCTTTTGCGTCAACACAATAGTATGCTACATAAGACGGTGGTAATCAAGACAGACTGGACTTGCCACTCGGGTCATCAAAACTTGCCAGCGAAATGTCTTTACAGTACAAGCAACAAAGTGTTTGGGATTATTTGCATTTTTCCGAGGCAATGGTGGCCCGGCCATCCCTCTCACTACCGGTGATACTGATCACCGTTTTTGTAAGAACGAGCAGGTATGTGCCATTAAAAAATAACTTTGCTGTTGGGGAGAGTGCCCACTAGCGAACATGGCGCCTACAGTGAACATATGGCCCTCCTGCCTATATTAGTAATGGGATACTTCATCGATGTCGGTGGCAGGGGCGGATCCAGAGGGGGGCACAGGGGGCACGTGCCCCCTCCCAAACATCTGAGGAGGGCCCTTTTCGGTTCGTGCGAAGCGCCTGCCAAAAAGGGCCCGACGGTCCGCAAAGCGCAATTAATCATGGCCTCTTTAAAGTGTCGGAAGACCACGCGACAGACAAGTTTTAGGGCACCTTCAGAGCCTAACAGACCAACCAGGGCCCCTATCTGAAGGACAGACGGGCCCTTTGGACGTTCAAAAATAGCCCTGCTGACGTGCCAGAGACGTCCCTGGGCAGACCAAAAAGGGCCCTAAGCGGCGGTCAGAGGCCCCACTAACAGGATCGAATGGGCCCCTAGCCAGCAAAGAGGGGCTCGTTTGGGCATGGTCGGAGCAGGCACCCTATTGACATTGTCGGCAGGACAGCAACAAGCACGCCGAGCACAGTCCTTGCAGGTCTTAAGGTCTCCTGATCAGATTGGAGGGCCCCTATACAGACCAAAGGACCCCTATGCAGGTCAGAAGGGCCCCTGACTAGACCAAAGGGGCCCCTGGGTGAGTCAGAAGGTCCGCTAAACATGCCGAACGGGCCCTAAGCCAGCACGGAGTGGCCAATATTAGGTCGAAGGGCCCTTATGCAGACCGGAGAGGCCCCACACCAGACTGAAAGGGCCACTGGGTGGGTAAGAAAGGCCCTTGAACATGCCGAATTGGCTTCTAGCCAGCACGGAGGGGCACCAGCCCCCAGGGCAGGTCGGAGGGCCCACTTTCAGCATGTTCGCAGGCTGGACAAAATCGGAGGGTCGCCTGGGCAATCGGAGGGGCCCTGGGGCAAGTCAGCGGGCCTATGGCTAGACCAAGGGTCCCTGGACCGGTCGGAACAGGCCATGGACAATGGGACTGCCGGGTGGTTCCTAGCTAGACTGGAGTCGGGCCCTGATCCCACGGTTCGGACGGGTCCCCCTGAGCATATTGTCAGCAGCGACAAAAGCGCCAGTGGCATCCCCAGCCAGGTTCGGAGGATCTATGGACAGCTGAATGGGCTCCTTGACACACAAGAGTGGTCTTTGGCAAAGGTCAGGGTCCCTGGTCAGACCGAAGGGCCCAAACCACGAAGAGATCTCAGGTGAAGATTAAATACAAAGGGATTATGTAACCCAGGGTTTGACCTTGTGCAACATTGCCAGTGGTGTGGTCTCAAACCACACACCAAATTCGAGCACAATCGGCCCAGCCGTTGTGTTTTTTTTTTGCAACAGAACACCTTTCAACACCCCCTCACGCGCCACGCGTCACGCGCAGTGGTAGTCATCAACATGAGTCGGCACTGGTAAAAAACAGGGTAGGTTGGATGGGGCTACTCAGCAAAGAAGCTTGTCAATCGGACGTGCGGTTCCAAAGATATGAGCTTCTGAAAAGCGTCTCCACTGGTGGGGTGGGGTCGGGTCGGGTCGCTCATAATCAGATTTTTCCCATATACCACGTAAAGACGAGCGAGCGCTTCGCACTCGCTCGTAACTAGAGTTGAATCTTGTTTGCTCCAACTACCTTTAAACTAACAAATTAAGAAAACAAAACAAAGATCAGACACTTATAACGAACAAGTTAACTAATGCTTAGCCTGCAAGTGACAAATATGTCAGATCCTTCCGCTCCACAACTGCCGCAGCACGTCCTTCTCCTCCGGCGCCACAGGATCGAATGTCATTAGACTGCAGTATTCTGCGAACTGGCCGGCGAGGGCAGCTGGCTGGGACTCATCTGGTCAGCAGAGCCTGCCGTTCACCAGGTAAACACGCCTGGCGGCGTCAGCTCGCTTCCCCAGGGACAGTGCGTCTCTGAGAAACAGACACTCTCGACTGCGGCTTGCGAGTAATGCGATCTGCGATCATTACTGTGCAGAGGCAATAGTGGGCGGGACACCTGCGCCTCGCTGGTAGCATCACGATGGGAAAACCGTCATGTGCTGTGTAATTGCATATTACATAGTCATCAAGACTGTGTCGTTCAGAAACATACCGCATCTGTGTTGCTCTCTCGGGACACTGGGCTCGGAGAAACTGTCACTCGCGACTGCGAATTACGAGTGATGCGATCTGCGATCCTCCTCGTGGAGAGGCGCTAATGGGCTGGTGGAACCCTGGGCCTTGCTTGTGGCATCGAGATGGGAAAAACCTGCATGTGCTGTGTGATACCTATGCATAGTCATCAAGGCTGTGCCGTTCATAAATATAGCTTTGCACAGAACGGGTGCACCAGTTGGTGCTCACTGTCCGTGCTCTGGGGCGTCCGTCTGGATTATGTGTCCCAAGGTCATGCACGGTCTACACGTCACTGGCCGTACCGGTCTCGCCGTCGGCTCCTATCACTCAGCGGGCGGCTGCGCCGCGGGCAAGCCCCAATCAAACAGCCGGCACGCGCGTACTTTCACGAGGTGGGGTTTCGGTGAGTGGGGAAGAACCAACAATCATGTACGCGAGCCTGGAACGTTCAGGCAGCGCTGAACGCTACGCATACTACCAGGAACGTGTTAGAACAAGAATGTTTATAGAAGATTTAAACATCAAAATCACTATGCATAGACATACGCTGACCAAGTTCATTCTTGCCAAACAAGTCGGGACCGGCGTATCCCGAACTCCCAATCGACCTGACTTGGCTGATTTTGTCATGGTCTGACGTATGATATGGACGCACAAGATGACCGTAAGACTTGGGAGAAAGTGTAAGTTGCTGGACAAAACCATACTGTTTGAGTACCTCATTTATTTTATTGCCAGAAATGAAACTAGTGTCATAATGCTATGATGTGATGTTTAATGGCGTTTAATCTTCTATAAAACATTTTTCTAAACAACGTCTGTTAGACTATGCGTAGCGTTCAGCGCTGCCCTGAATCTTCCAGCTCGCATACAAATGTTGATCTGTACCCTCCCCACTCACGAATCCATCAGTCGTACAGTATACGCCGTGCCGCTGTTTGTCTGGGCCGCCTGCGCGCAATCAAACAAAGCGCAAATCAAATGAGATTTTCTGCGATTCCAAACCTAAAGTACGCGCTTGGCAGAGTTACCACCATGTATGACGACACGATCCCTCACTAAAATCCGATGGACGTTCCTTGCTTCTCAAGGCGAGCTGATTTGCATTATTGAGAAAAAAAATATGAATTATCCACCAAATAATTGACATTTTAATTTCTTTTCCGCTTAAATATAAGCGTTTCATTAGTACTTACTAGTAATATGATACTTAATATTGCTTCTCTTCATCATTTCTGAGCTTTTTCTCGTTTTTGTCAAGGTGAACTATTCCCTTTAAGGGGTGCCGGGCAGTCATGGGTAAAACAATTTTTGAGTTATGTCGCTATACGTTATTTTATCACTTGGAATGACAACCAATGTTTAATCAGATAAATATGTTATTAAATGATCACTAAAATAAAATTGTACTAGTTTGTTGTTCGCTGTTCAGTTTCCTCAGGAGGGAAACTGCGACAATACTCTACTGTACAGTCTAGGGTGAATGTTCTGTCAACTACATCACTTCAACCGATGACGATGTTTCCGGTGAATAAATCCTTCGTGAAAACGGCTAGTAGCAGTCCTTTCAGTGCTTCATTCGAAAAAATACTCCATTTCACTGGGGCGATGTTTGTTTTCGTCTGACGGAAGCTAGCGTAGAAAGTATTCTTACAAATCTTTGGTTAAGCGCACCCGTTTAGTTCAATGTCAACTTTGTTTATCGGTGCTATTTGTCGGTGCTACATGCAGTGAAATCTATTGAAACTATTTTTGCCCTCGCCCCTGATACTGGGGGAGAGGGCTATAGTAATTGCATTGAATTCCACTGCGTGCAGCACCGACAGACAGAGGCAGAAGCAGCGGACATAACTTTTGCACGGACAGAACATTTACCCTAGACTGCACAAAGGAAGAATTACGTATGTCAATCGTTGAAAACCGTGACAAATGCGTTTTTTTAGTCCTACTGACCGCAAATGCGTTTTCTGCAGTCCTACTGACCGCACCATGTTCGGTGCACTGCTCAGCTGGCTCCTCCGTACCCACTGGATGATCGCTACTGGCTGTATTTCTGCTCCCTGACACGGCTTACTCGTCACACTCGCTGCGGCGGTTACAGCCCGCGGCGGGAGAGGTCACCGCCGGGGTCAGGGCGCCGCCTGCTCAGCGGGTCAGTCTAAGTACCAGGCGGCCGCTGTCCCACCGCGCGGCCACGGGCAGCGCCTGAACGCACACACAGAAACACTTTTTAGAATTTTAGCTAAATTATCTTCCATGAGAAGTCTGAGAAGTCCATGAGAAGTCTGCACGGGCTCCATTTCGAGACTTTTCAGTGGATGGTCTTGCCTGAGAAGTGTACATCTATATCGATGTTGAATTTGGTCTACGAGACTATCAGGCATCTACACTTCTGCCAGAATTTTTCCCCACATTTTCTCAAAATTTCCCGAACCCAAGGATTGACCGGCGCCCCTTTTGCTGTCAGCTGTTGAAGAACCATTGATAATCTCTACAGGTGCGGTCTCCTGTTGGAGGACCATATAAGCAAGCAAATCGTATGTGACGTTGACTCAGCCATACAGGTAGGCGCCATAAACCTTCGGCAGTGGCGCCTGCCGCTGTTGACTGCAACGGTCAGTTAGTCAAATGACATAACCCCGAGAATAACCTTCTAGGTACACCCACCGGCACAGTGCATAGTGGTGATTTCGATTTACCCCGCATAAAGTCCGGAAGCATGTTTTTCGGAATCTCATTTTTTAACCGATCCCAATTGGAATTGGTCTGTATTTTTAGAAAATCACCATGTTTATAGATTCTGAAGCCTTATGACACTGAGAGTGAATGAGCGATCATGGTTACCATCACATTGTCATTGTCTCTGTCACTTTTATCATGCTAATTTTTTTGATAATTTATAGTATACCGGGGCATAAAAACTGCTGGTCACCGGGCAAGTGACGGTTCTCGAGCTGTTATTCAAGAGTTGGAAGCTACCGGCTCTCGAACTGCTTTTCAAGAATCAGAGGCTACTGGCTTTGTGTGGGCACTCCTCGCAGCTTCGTCCTGCGATTGTGGGCCTGTTCATGAGGCGGTTGCCCTGTCAGCAGCTAATATGACCCACTTAACCCCTTCTCCATTATCCCATGACTGCGCAGTGATTCGTCAGAACCGAAGCGGTCATTCCCTAAACCAAAAGTAAAGAAATTCTTTGAGAATGTTACGAACACTGATACATTCACAGCGAGGATAAAGTGTCTTCATAATGAGAACCTGAGATCATTTATGTGAACTAATTATTCGGTGGGATGGCTCGCGATCTACATGGTCTCAAAATAGGTGTTGATTGAGGGAATGTTAGGTAAATGATACATTCTAGCGAAGATAAAGTGTCATCGCATGAGAACCTGAAGTAGCATGATATTGTTGTACATTTTGTTGCGGGAATGCTCGGGCTTGATTACTGCATGGTCTCAAATAAGGTCATTTGAAAATAGATAACGCTAACACTGATACATATTCTACAGCGAAGTATAAATGTCTTCTTAATGAGAATCATGAGAACCTTTTCAATGTTTGTTGAATGAAGCGTCTCCAAAAGGTGTGGCTCTCTGTCAGAGACAGGATTAGCGCTGTACGGTCACCATAGCACTCTACAGAGTCTCGAGCGTCCCTCATTGCAGCAGGTTACTAGTCGAACGTATAGCTGAGGACATGTGGTAAATAACAGAGCCAGTTGCGTCATGAGTATCTTTTTTTTTCTCATCGGGGTCAGCTTTTCGCCATTTCCCGGAGATAGATGCCTGGGAGGGGGCGAGGTGGGGCCTGGGGTTTGACCATCCCGTGGGACGCGCTCCACTCGGAGGCAGAGGATTTGATCCGGGAGCCTATCCCGGAACCGGCACCCCGGGAAAGTATTTAGTAGCTTGATGCTCAGAGTGAGTAACGTTCTGATTTTTGCCAAATGCCAGCTCTAGTGGACTCCTATATGAAAACACAGTATCTAGCAGCATTAATAAATAAGTATGTTTTTCCATCGGACTGTTGATGGTTGTTAAATATCTTCTACCTTGATCAACATTGATACATTGTTACTAGTGGTGCCAGTTTCAGAAAATATTTGTCCAATGTCCGACCGATGTCCAAGACCATGGCCAGCTGTCTGTCCGAAACTGCCGAAACTGTCCGAAGATAATTTTGTGTCCGAAATTTGTCCGAAAGCAGAAAAAACGTTTTTATATAAGGCTGGAGGGCTTCTGCGGCGTACAGGGTAAATATTGCATTGCACACGACAACGGCCGATTCTGTGGCTCGGAACGCATCCCGTTTCTCGCGCAGAGCGCCGAGCAAAAAAGCGCACGGTCGCAACCGCGCATTGTCTACCTGATGATTAGCCGCCAAGTCCAGTGTAAAAAGTCGCTATATTGCCCACTTTTCGCCAGAGGTGGCGAGTAGGCGTCTGGAATAAAAATTACGCGTGTCTACCTGATCCTTGGTCGCATTCAATGCGACTGAACGCGACGCATTGTAATTTGCAGTAATTTGTAAAGTTACTGACAACATAACAATAATTATAATTGCTACATTTTCTTCATATTTGTGAGAAGAATTAACCTTCGTGTTCATTTCAACCAGGGCCTCAGGCCTAAGGAATTTTCACTGGGGGGCAATTGAGGAAAAACAAATGCTAATGCCTTATGGCTTAGCGCAGGCACAATTAGCCAGGGATTTATCAGGGGTGGGCACGTCATTGTAGAAATCGTATTTCGCTTCCTCAGCCAAATGTTGTTGACCAAGGGGTACCCCCTCGGTCGTAAGCAGAATCGGGTCGGGTCGGGTCGTAAGCAGAACAACATTCATCTAGTGTAAAATTGGTTTCTCGGAAAGGGTGGCATGGCATCCGTTCCCCCTAGCTTTAGCTACGTCCCTCCTTGGTACCCCTATACATGCATAGGTACGAATGCATGTTAAGTGTGGTAATGATACAAATACCTAAGTGTAGCACAAAATGAAAATATAATAATACAATAGTGAAGCTAAATAAAAAAGCTCAATATAAACACGCTCATCATCGAAAGTCCACCCCTGTGATGTCGATTTTTGAAAACGATTGGGGAACCGAACAGAAACGGAGCAGAGATCCACCGACGCCATAGCTTTACCAGTACATCTACATTGGTAAAACATTAACACATTTACTGAATGAAGATCTAAGCGGTTTTACCAGGGATAATTTGCTTTTAATCAGTTCTTAAGCCCGGGCTCTGCGAAAGCTTAGTCGTCCAGAGTAGGGCATCTGACGACGCCCCCCCCCCCCACACACACACAAAGCTCAAATGGGAATTAGGTAGAATCCACAAATGCCGTTAGAAACCTCGTCTAAATTCCATAGGCGTAGGAGCCTATGGGCCAGGGGGGGGGCAACTGCCCCCCCAACATTTTCGGATTTAAACATTAAGCCTATGGACGTTGCATGGAAAGAAATCGACTTTCAAAAGCATTTTGCACCCCAACTTTAAATGAGTTCCTACGCCCCTGCTAAATTCATGTCAAAATTGTAACTTTGCTCAGTCAACACTGTGGCTGTGGTTCGACAATGTTGACTTCTTTTGGAGTGTGCATTTGACGTTGACCGCGTGAATCGACTGAGATGGACCCTACTCAAAAAAGAAATCCGCCAACTCTTGAGGAAAAAAATAGGGGCTACCCAACCCAGCTCCAAATTATAATGGGATCGTTCGGCAAAATCCTGGCACACAGAGCCAATTGTTATTGGTCGGATAGCGGTGAAGATGGTATTTCAATCGATTATGCTGAGGCCAATGGAACCTTGGGGGGGGGGGGGTGAGGGCCACCCCACAGAAGAGACAAAGAGCAAAAACTTTACAAGGGATAATATTGCTCGCCGATTTCCCCCGGGTCTCGTCGTGTGATTGTTATTCAGAGGTTTTGAGTCGTGTATGGTCCTAGAACCTACGCAATTCAAAAGCTTGTTTTCCACGGATCACCTGGCTGAAACCACGGTATATATGCCAGAAACATGATCTACGGCAAGAAGGGAGAACCCAGAATTGAAAAAATGTCTGCCTGCGAAATCCCCAAAATTATCAAGCGATTTTAAAAACAAACTTAATCGGGGTTTGCCTCTTATTGATAAATGGGTGAAATAATTATTTTTATTCGTTAACCCTATTCCCTCGGCGGGCCAAATTACGTTAACCTCCGTTGGGGGAATCTGCCCTTTTCCCCCCCCACCCAAGAGGGGGGGGGGATTTCTCGGGAAAGGGGGAAACCGCTCCAGCCTGATTTCGATGGACGAACACCCATTCATTTTCGCGTGACGAAATCGTTCTTTTTGGACCCGAAATTGCTATATGTTAAAGATGGCGTCCAGGGGCAAACAAAAATACACATTTTGGATGTTTTTTGAAGGTCATTGTGTCCAAGTGATTTGACCGATTTGCTGCAAAAACATTTTTGAAGCTTTCCAATGTCAAATAATTTCTAATGTGTAAAAGGAACAAGTACAAAAATGAAAAATCATAGGCGTACTCAGGGATAACAACTGGGGGATTTTTTGATAAAATATGTACTTTTCCTTAGTGTTTGGGACGTGGAAACGTCACATGTGGGATTCGTTGCTGTATTTTGTTAAATGTAACAAATTGTGCATAGGCGGATTCAGGTAAACAACGTGGGGTGCACCATGTGCGGAACGCTTTTTATCATCTTGCTTATTTGAAGTTGGGCCTAAATTGACGGAGAATATCGCCTCCCATTTTTATGTACTGAGTTCGCCTCTGCCCCAAAATATGTATAATCCAATTATGTATAATGTATAAAGCATCGACTTAGTTTCTAACGTTTTTATTCCACCGCAAACTACGAAGGAAGTATGCGCCGCACACCCGCATTCGTAACGACCTCCTAAAAACATGATCCTGGAGCCGCCTCTGCTGGGCCGATTTTTTCAAAATGTTCGCAGAACACGCGTCATTCATATTTAGGAAAAGTCCTAAAGCTTCAAGACGATAGACGTAACGGTTCAGAAGCGATAGGGGAAAAACTACCGAGGGGCAGAATCTGCCCTCGCAGGGAATAGGGTTAATCGACACCGGTGCTCCACGCCAATTTTGAACCGACGCGAAAAGGGGCGAGTATTCGTACTCAAGATCTCCATGCTACGCTAGGAGCCTTAAAACGTCGTATTTTCATTGAAGTTGAAAACATGCTTCAGTGACGCTTTTATATACTTTAAGGGACCGTACAACGTATGTTACCTACCAATTGTCCCACTAGGGGGCAAAATTTGGTCACTGGGAGAGCCAGCAGATCACGTGGGGGCAGTTTGCTCCCCCCCCCAAAACATGCTGTCCGCGGCTATGCATGTAAGTAAAAAAGCGTCAGGTGACTGGAATAAATGGTTGCATAGGCTATCGATGTACCATATATTAATATCTATGCTCGCTCGTGTCGAATTAATTCGGTTTCACTGCGTTGCCCACGTGGGCAAATTCAGTTTCACGGGGGCAATTGCCCTTCACTGGGGGGGGGGGGCAATTGCCCCCCCCAGTAAACATGTTTTATCCGAGGCCCTGCCATTTCAACAGTCGTGTTTTATTTACAACTATCGTTTATCTTCAGCTTCAGAACTTGCATGTGGCTGATTTTAAGCAAATTGAAAGTGTAGTTGTTCTGTGTCAAAATGCTTCAAGAGTAGGACCTAACAGGTATGTTATGTTTCAGATATTTCTGCTGCTTGAATTGCTGATCATGGCTCATGTCATTCACATGTTGTGCAGTATGACTTGCGTCTTTCCTATCTTGTTTTTCATTTGAATGAACCACTGTAGGATATGGAGATTGGAGACTATCGCTATGGAATATGGACTATGGATTCTACTTACAAGGCAATTATTATAAAAAGCAGCAGGGTCTCTGAGACTCACACTATAAATTTGTCCACATCTTTGCAGCTCAGTCATTGTTATTCCTTATTATTACGTACAATGTTTTCCATTATGAGGTGCCGTAAACATCATGGTTTAGTTACCTGTTGGTATGTGCGGAGTATGCTTATCTTCTGGTACTTTTATAAATGCGCCATCACACCTGTGAGTGGTGCTGTATCACTGCTATTGCTATTTACTATGCTTACTTACCTATGGTTTATAAATAAAAGTGAGTTTGATGTGAACCTACCTGTCGGCCAAAATTTGCTTTTAAATAAAAGTAGCTTAAGTTTATTTCTCGCCGTTAAGCCATCTTAGGCCTTCTCATGTCCGAAAATGTCCAAAGAAATTTGCTTATGTCCGTCCGAATCCAAATCGGTGTTCGTACAAATTCGGAATAACGAAAATGTTTGTGCCGATTGGCACCACTAATTGTTACATTGTTAGTACAGAATACAGATACATTGTTCCCTTCTGTTTTGGTCTTCCACCGAGGACTGGATCGGGTAGTGACAGTTATACGTTTCGGCCATGTCGACCTAGTTCAGAACTCGGTCTCCACATCTCGAACTCGGTTTGGACTCGACATTTTCCGTGGTCTCGACTTATTTCACCCGTTAGTGAAATATGTCGAGAAACAGCGCGGCGGTGGGTGACAGCAATCTTGGCTGTCAACCATATCAAAGCGTCAACGACCTAGTCCGAGCCCAGATCAATTAGCTGCATTTCGGACGAGAAATATTCACGTAATTTGCAAGTCAGATGCAGAGTTGGAAGCATTCCAAACGTGTGATGCGTCTCTCGAACACGAGCGTTTGGCACTGGCAAGTGAAAAAGGCAGAGTGGTATTTGTGCGGCTAAAATCAGGAAAAATCATTGGAAAAGCAGCTGGAATCACTCATGGCAAACAACCGACCAGAGGTGGAACTTATATATCTCTTGGGAGGGCCCGACCCCCCCCCCAATGATTGCAAATTTTAAATTAGACCTATGAGCGTGCATGGTAAGAACTGAATAAAATGGCAATCATTAAATTAGGGCCCCCGAGCGATTTCATAAAGTTCCGCTTGTGCAACCGACAATGCTAGCTCAATCTGGGGTGGAATTGTTTCGCCGAGCGGACAAACAGTGAGGTTATTGAGGTTATTACGGCAAGGCTATTGAGATGTAAATTATTCGTGTGCTGAAATCCAAGCTCAACGGTCTACAAAGAACTCCAAACGACAGCTGAGTGGTATATCATGTTCAGTCAAACTGCGAAGTCGTGCAAAATCAAATAAGATTAAATATTACACAAATTAAGTATTGACTGGCGTCTCAAGCACAATATACCGAAAGGCAGATAATCCCCCTTTGGTGTCTTCGAAAACAGCGCTTACATCGAAACCTAAAATACGTTAATGAAAACTCACAGCGAGGCGTTTCTGAGGAACACCAACACAACGGTGCAGGCGCGCAACAGGTATTTTCGTAAGGGGAATGTTTGCACGACCTCAAGGAGGCCCCGTCGGACCACGACGCGAGGGGGCCCCAAAAGTCAGGCATTTATAAATTAGCCAAGGGGGCGGGGGCACATGCTTTAGGAGCACAACTTACAATTTAGAAATTCAAGAGTCATTTAGAGAATACTGATAAAACCACCTCCATTAGCCGACATCTGCCTGCATCCGGTGACATTCGGCGACTTGCGCCGACATCTGCCGAGCAGTAAAACAATTTTTTCCTGGTTATCTTGAAATATACACACCAATTGTGTTCTTGCCGAATGAAAACTACATATTCTGGAGCGCGCCTTCGGCGCCACGGGGGACATGACCTCCATCACCCCCTTATCTACGCCCTGGGCACCAGCATGTGACCCAATAAGGGACCCCTGTTACAGTCGGTTCTCATATGTATGTTCCTCTGCCACCAGTGGCGCTACGGTCCGCAGATAGGTATGCGTGAAGTGGCATAGCCTCGAAGTAGGGGAGTACCGATTGTTTGATGGTCTGGGGGAGGGGAGGGGAAAAAGAAGAGGGCGACCACGGTTAGGGCAGTTAAGTTTGAGAGTCACTGGACTGTCTTGACCCAGAACACGTGCAGAGGGAGGGGAGGGAAGAAAGAGGCGACCACGGTAGGGCAGTTAAGTTGAGAGTCACTGACTGTGTGACCCAGGAACCGCGAATGCGAGGAGCGAGCAGTCAGATGATCCCAGGAACAGTATGCTGTGCAGGAACCACAATACGGCCGTTTTGTATGCGTCCGTTTGGCTTGTCACTTGGAAGGGCTTTGGACTTGATTTACTTTATTATATATATTAAGAATATATAGAATATATATATAATATATTATATATATATGTTTATAAATATATATAATATATATATATATTATAATATATTATATCATATATTATGTGTGTGGTGTGGTGTGTGTGTGTGTGTGTTGTGTGTGTGTTTGTGTATAAATATATAATATATATATATATATATCATATATATATATATATATATAATATAATATATATATATACATATATAATGGGGTCCATCTAAGAAACCCCATGCCGAAAGAGGGGCCCCTCAGGACGTCATGGGAGCCTTGCTCGAGGCCGGTCCAAGTCTTTTTCAGAGCCGGTCGAGGCCCTGTCAAAACCAACGGAGAGCCGATTGGGCTGACTGAGGGCCCATCAGGCTGACCAAGCTCCTCTTTGGGGCTCCGGATATCCTCTCAACCTACCAAGAGCGGGTGCTGTCAAGCAGGTTCTAGTATATTGGGGAATTGGGAAAGCACACCCATACATGACATTATTTCCACCCTTGTGCCCATTATGTTTTTTCCAATTCTTCTTCACTTTAAGATTATTTTCACTCATTTATTGTAATATGTTAAAAAGGCCAGAGAAATTTATCAAGTTTTGTTATATAGATGTGTCAATCTTGAAAAAGCCTCTTTTATTAAGAATAATTTTTCCACTCTTTTTCCTGATTTTAGAATTAATGGTCATCTCTGCCGAGTGATGGCCCTGAAGCCGACCAAGGGGCGCTAAGAGAGACTGAGGGTTCCTCAGGCGGACCGACTCCCCCTCATGCCGACCGAGGGCCTCTCAAACCGAACAACGTAGGGCGACAGAGCACGCTCAGGCCGTCCAAAGTCCGCTTCAGGATGTAGCAGGGCCCTCAAGCCGATCGATTTCCCCTCAGGGCGACCGAGAAACTCTCTCATGCGATAACCAAGGCCCCCTCAGACTGACAGAGGACCAGGATCATGACCAAAGGCCCCATCAAGCGCAATGAAGCCTCTTTAGGCGTTTTGAGAACCTTCAGTCGGGAATTCCCGCAGGCCGTTCAGGGGTTCCGCAGGCAGACCAGCGGCTACTCAAGGCCGACCGAGTTCCCCTGAGGCGAATCAGTGTCTCTCAGGCCGCCAAGGGCTCCTCGGGAAGCCCAAGAGGTTCCCTTTCAGCGACTGAGTTCCCCTCAGCACCACAATTGTCCTCTAAACCTACCTGGTCCCATCACGCCGACCTCGGTTGCTCCAGGGGAGGGACATGGTCCCTGAGCCCCCTCCCCCTTTGGCCCTTGCCCAATATTTAAGAACTTTCGCCGGACACCTCTCTTTCTTTTGATGAGGTCCTCTTAAATTTTAGTGGTTAGGGCAAAAATGTTTGTCCTTTGTCCCAAGACAGGAAGGACAAGTGGTACCCTCCCCCCACACCGTGGTGCCGCTTGGAAAGCTCAGAGAAAATGACGCCCTTGTCTCATGCAAAGGTAAAAAACTATTTTCCATACCACCCACATACCGTTAGAGATTGATTAAAAATTCCGGCCCTCCCTCAGCAAAGATGACCAAATCCAACTATACAGATGATTAAATGATATAACCCTCGCCCGTGTAGGGCAAGATCACTGCGTGCCCGGTGTAGGGGTCACGCAGTGATCTTGACCCCCCGTTGGCGTTTGGCCCCTTATTGAGCTAGAGCTTCGATTAAAAACGAGCGAGTTGCTTGTGACGAGAGGCAGTCATTGCCATCTGATTTTAAGGACCTGCGTCATTAGGTGACCTCTGAGGTCATGTCAAAGCCAAAATGTAATCAAATTTTAAATGTGTAAAAAAAATAGAACTAATCAAGCTAAAATCGGAAAAGAACATCAATTCTTAAACGCCATAATATACATCAGCATCACAAAATGACCTAAAAAATGCAAAATTAAAAAGATCATGTCAGGTCATCTGAGGTCAGTGACCTCGGTTGACCTTGACAGCCGCATACCCCAGTGTATCACATAATCATGTAAAATGAGTCCAGAATTTGAAGTCAGCGTCAAAAAACTGCACTAGAAACGACATAAGACGAAAAAAGACATCTGAGGTCATCGGGAGGCCAGTGACTTCCGTTGACCTAGCAATAGTTCAAATCCGAGGTCACCACTCTCTGCAGAAGGCCACAACCTGGTCACCTATAAAACAGTTTTGCTAATGCTCGTGAACAACAAACACTGGGGAATTGGCAATGCTTCAAGGATTGTTACTACGGGACGCCAGTTTCGCAAAACACGACCTTGAGAAACAGGTCAAAGGTCATGAGTCATACAAGTTAGGAGTTTAAAATTTTCAGAGTATGTGTCAAATTGATGCAAAGTAGGGTACTGAAATTTTCATTGTGGTCGGTTGATATTTACGTGAGTTATTCTGGAAACCCCGAGGGGTGGCATCCACCCCCTACACTGGTGAGGGTTAAACAACCATGGGTGGCGCCTCCGTCGATCAGGTCCCTTATGGTTATTTCCTGCCCCTTTGTGAATTTCTGAGCGACCACTGCCGCATTATAATTTGAATATTGGCGCCCCTCTCGACATGGCCCCTGGCCCCCTCCCTTTCGGCCCTTGCCCAATATTTAAGAACATTCGCCAGTGACCTTCCTTTGTTTTGATGGCGCCTCCTTAAATAATAGGGGTTGAGGCGAAAATATTTGCTCCTCTACTGCGACAGGGAGAGCAATTTGCCTTCCCCCCACAGCGTGGTGCCGCTTGGAAATCTTAAAGAAAAATTATTTTTTGTATCATGGCGAAGGTGTTGTTTTCCTAAATCAACCAACATACCGTTAGGGGTGATAAGAATGCTTCCCCTCCCTCAGTAAATATGTCCAAATCCATTAACAATACGATGATAAATCAGAATTTCAGCAAACATGGGGGGGGCGCCTTCGTTGATCAGGTAGTGCCCTTCAAGGTTAATGCATGCCCCTTTGTGAATTTCTGAGCACGCCATCAAGGTTAATGCATGCCCCTTTTGGTGGATCTGAGCAGAGCCCACGATATTAATCGCCGCTTTATACTATTGTCAATATTGGACGACCCTCTGGACCATAGAGCCGCTTCTGTCGAGTGAGACATATGGCACCCTCGGCCCAGCACCCCCTATTAACTCGAGAGAAAGTTTATGGACTCCGGACTACCTGCATCATTTATTCAGTGGTGACCGTGTTTAATTGCGCTTGCTAAATAACGGCGTAGTTGAAGAGTGCATAACTTAAACATACAATAGTTGCAGGGCTTGTGGCAATGTTTGCAATCCTAACTGATACTGCAAAGCTTATTAGACATCCGCATTTCCGCAATCCGACTCAGATGCATCAGCGGACAGTGACATGGCCAATGTAGTAAACTTTTTCGACAATGAAATTGGTAAATATTGTGATCTTTGGAGACACTATAGGACACATGAAATTATAATACAAATGATGTTCTTGCAAACAAAGGCTGAATAAACAGTGGGCGGCATTGCAAACAAAACATATTTTTTGCTACGCTGCGAACTTTATATCCAATTAATTATTGCAGATGACATTAGCTCGTCTTATAGCCTACACTAGTCACATGATTTAGTTTCACTTAACGTGAACCTTATTCAGAATTGTCTTTAGCTGGGAAATGCCTTACTTCTTTTGATTCATGCAATACTAAGGATATTGGGAAAGTTAAAAGGTCAATTACGTTTCTTGTTGATTACACACGATACTTTTGCATATTTGAAATCTAATCCACTATCATACTGCGAAGTTAGCCTTCCTGTCATTACTGAAGCTAAAATAAGTCGCACCCTCCAGACCACCTCACAATCTCGCAATGGCCGAAACACGGTCAGAAGCGGTCTGGCGTGTGGTGGGGGCGAGGTAGAGAGAGGGGACGAGAGTGTGTACAAACGGCGCTTGCCCGGTACCCTCTCTCTCGTCATGGACCTGGATTATCACTGTCAGACTCAGAGTTGTGGTGGTGGCTCGTCAACAATTTTTTTGTGGTACTTTGCTTGCCTTCTTGGATTCAAAGGCGCACCCTCACCCTCCCGTAACACCTACAGTTCAACGTGCCTGGCCGGGCTGTCACTGTGGGTATCTATCCCGGACTCCCCAACAATTCCGCACGAGGCATTGTTAGCTCGACTTCTCCAGCGCCATCTACTAGTTAGACAAGGGAACAATACACTACAGTGGAGAACGACCTGTACATATCACCAGGTACCGATCCAGGGGGCAAGGAATCATGATTTCCAAAGATCCGGGGGGAGGCAATGAACAAACCATGATTTGACGCCCCAAAAGGTCGGACGTGCAGTTGGAAACGGACTGACGACACGCTCCCTACCCCCTACCCCCTACCCCTCTACCCCGGTCAACATCTTTGTCGCTGCGGGCTAACGGACTGCTATCTCACCCACGCTCAACATCTCTTTGGAAATATGCTACTGGATTTGACCACCCAAACCACGGCTAGATTCGCCCCCGCATGTTGTGGAACTTATTGAGAGGTACCTAGTCAGCAGCGCACTAGAAGAAAAGCCAGCAGGGTGATGTTCCTTTATCCAAACTTCAGTTAAGGAGGCGGTGATTGTACAATGCACACTGTGCATACATGCTTTGCGAAAGGAGCGAATATTCACTGTATTTACAGTTAATTTTGCAATGTCATATGACATTGATCATCTCATATTGCGTGGAAACTGGAAACCTAGTCACGGGGAGTACGGATGTATGTTAGAACATCTCGCTATAATATCCCACCAGAAATAATCTGTACCTACTGAAAGAAGTGAGAGAAAATCGGTCAGCCCTTTCCACGGTATCCCCCAAAATATTGTTTTGTTTCTTGAAGGTCATTACAATGAGCCAAGGTCACCAGTCTAAAGACGGCTGATGAAACGGCATTCACTGAATCGAATGTTGCCTTTCGAAACAAAATGGGCGCAGCCGTTCCTGAGTTTCAGGATGGCTGCAATACATTTCTATTTTGTATAGGTCATAATGATGATCCAGGGTCACCAGATTTGAAACGGCTTATACAACTGCAAACACCGAATCAAGTGGCGCCTTTTTAAGGACAATCAGACCAGCCGTTTTTAAGTTTCATGACGGCAGCAATACCACAAATACTTTTTGGGTTTTGAAGGTCATAACGATGATCTAGGGTCACCACATTTCAAACGGCTGCACTGAAAAAAATAGTTTGAGAACACTTAGCAAACGTTCTCAATTGACGCTAAGCAACGTACTCACATTCTCACATAATTATGTTATTACGAACGAGCGCGAATCGCTCGCTCGTCTTTACGTGGTATATGATAAAAATCTGATCATGAGCGGCCCAACCCAACCCGTGGCGACGCTTTCGAGAAGCTTATTTCTTTGCAACCGCAACTCCGATTGACAAACAGGTTTCTTTGCTGAGTAGCGCCATCCAATCAATCATGTTTTTCTATCAGTGCCGACTCATGTGGGTGACTATCACTGCGCGTGGCGCGTGCCGCGTAATGGGTGTTGAAAGGTGTTCTGTCGCAAAAACTCCGCAACGGCTGGGCTGATTGTGTTCGAATTCGGTGTGTGGTTAGGGACCTCTCAGCCGCCGCTTTTCCACTAGTCAGGGGTGGGGTGGCTCTGCACGTGCGCACGTGTGCACTCCTGCTATATATAGATCAAGAACCGCTGAGCCGATCGTGTTCAAATTTGTTGTGTGGTTAGAGACCTCTCAGCCAACACTTTTCCACAAGTCAGGGACTGGTGCCTCTACGAATGTGCACGTGCGCTCCTTTATTGTATCTCAGAAACCACTTGCCCGATTGAGTTGAAATTCACCATACATTTCCTTCGCGCTCGCTCGTTCATCGCCAACTACGGCGCTTTACTGGTTGTACCCTTGTAATACCAGTATTTGGCTGTTCTAAAGGTATGACAGCATGCATTCTTCAGATAACTCATCAAGTGGACTCTCACATGAGAGCACTTTCCATTCTGAGGGTTCAGTAGCTGGTATTCGAGACGGGATAGGGGCCCCATCGGGACGCCTTTGAAGGCCCTGCATTTCATCAGCGGGAATGGTCACTGGTCCCTGGGTGTGTGCCTCTGGTATGGGACAAACTTTGAGCTCTATTTTATACATTGATCCTTTTCTCTTTAGAGCTTCGGCCCCTTAGCACATTTTGTGTTAACTTTGCTCCTTATGTTTGCGTGGTTGGCCCCTTCGGATGAAAATAACAAAGTAAAACTTGCACGCTTGATTTGTAAAAAAGGTACATCCAGTTGTGTTATTTCTTATTTAACAAATACAACTGGACAGGGGCCCCGCCAAGCCACTTCATAAGGGGCCCCGCATTTCGTATGAGGGCACGGGTCTGTGTTCCCCCTTAGTTGACCTTTCATTTGTAAAGCAATATTTAAATACCCCCCAAAAACAGGGCCCACAGGGCCGCCTCAGAGGGACCCCACCAAGCCGCCTCAGAGCAGGCACGTAGCCAAGGGGGCGGCGGGGTGGTCGCATCCTGGCTACTTGAATGCATCAGAGGGGGCCCCACGAGGCCGCCTCAAGGCCGGTGCCCACTGGCCAAATCGCAAACGTAAACGTCACCAAACGTAGCCAGAACGTGACCAAAACGGCTAAAAACGTATGCCCTTTTGTTGCCGCAGTGAGCACCGGGAAAAGGAAACGGACCGAGCCGCCATTCTGGATACGATTGCGTTCTCATGTTTCCAGCAACGAGAACGTAAAACGTAAAATGTCATAACAGTGTTCGGACATTATCTGGCAATTTCTGGCTGGTTTTCGGACATGGTTGTGCTGCGCGAGCTGAGGCCATGCTTTCTGTATATTTTGAGACATGAGTGACACACAAGTTAAGTTATAAATGGCTAGCAATTATTGATACTTATAATTTAAGGGGGATATGTAGCAATTAATCTGCTACACTGATAAAGGATTCACAGAACAATAAAGAATCATTTGGTAATAAGTAAGGTACTATTTAAAGATATAAAATAGGAAATGTATCTACCTGTTAACCTACACTTACCCAAGTGTATAAATGTTGACGCGACTTTATGTCTTAAAAATGGCAAATTAATGGAGGGACTATTCAGTATATCACATATCACGATACTCATAAAAGCGGGCTAACACTTTCAACATTGGTCTTGTAAGTAGGATAGTCATGGTTGTAGTAGGGTAAAATTCCAATCTCTGGACACATTGAATCCTGATACGTCCACATGCAAGACAGACATAGGTGTTAGGAACAGGAAGTTGAAGTCGTATAGCGCACTCCAGCCATGAACAAATATCCGCTACCGCCTCGGCCCAAGAAGGCCAAAAAAACGCACCAAGCTCTGGCACTTGATCTGCTTTTCACGATCGGCAGATTCCACAGCACATACGCCATAGCAGAGATCAGCCAAGTAAAATGTCTCTTATTGGGTGAGGAAAACCAAGAGGGACATTTCTTCAGCGCTAGTTTCCTAATGTGAAAAAGCATGAAGAAGGTCTTTGCATGTTAAAAGTCGTGTTAATCCCTGCCCCCCTGGTAGCACTGTCGCCACGCAGTGCAGTCATTGGCACATGCCCACCGATTGTACAGGAATCGCCGAGCGCCACTGCACACATCACTCTGCCAAATACGCACCTCACCAAATCAGCACCAGCTTCTTTAAATCTGCACCAAATCTGCACCAGCCTGGACGGGCTGGTACCAATGAGATCTTGTTGAATATGCCATACTTTGCAGTTTGGGTTATCAGAATGTAGACAACACTGACATATTGTTAACATTCTAACCAATTAAGATCTGACGATACGACGTCTGGTGTTAAAATAGTTATCCTTCATATGTAAAAAGATATGTTGATTATAGCGAAAATCAGGCTGTGCCATGATCCCGTTCTTACCTAGGGCTAGTTTCAGTGCCCCAACCATTTTCAGTAGGAGCGCTGGAATTTTATTAACTGGTTGTTACGCACAATGCACAACTGACATCAGTTGACCCTTCACAACCCAACCATTGAATAAAATTGTTACCGAGCGCTCAGCAAGCGGTTGAGACCCGCGGGTGGAGAAAAGGTAACGTTATGTGAGAAACGTTCATTGGCGCACTGTTGAAACCATTAGTGCGGCGCGCTGTTCGAGTAAGTTTGTTTACCATTAGGAAAACCCAACTGCTCGTTAAGACCTGTGCATACAGCTCCATCAGCGACTCAACTGGGGTTTAAGAACCCTTTTCTGTTGAGGGTCTGCGTAAACACCATACCATAGGGCTTGTTTCACTTTGATTGGTGTGCTCACCATGTTCGCACCATTAGCACCCTTCGTATTAGGAACTGGAACCTAGTATGAGGGCTTCGTTAGGTAACTGTAACCACCTTTCATCTGAAAGGGATCAGAATACCAAAGCCCATTACTTCTTGCTTAACTTTTCTGAACACATTTATTGAAGTATTGGAACCACCCATTACAAGGTCCAATAGACCTCAGAGCCCCCAACAACTGTTTGTATTGGTTGACAATACCAAGACATGTAGTACTAGTGAGTAGGTCCATATCCATCCCTGAATCATCATTCACATGTAGGAAAGATAAATATAAATCAGAAATAGAACTACCTCAAGCCCATTTGGCCAGCGCTCTTCAGTCTGGAGGGATGGGACATGACAGCTTTTGACGTTGGCATGCTGCAATCTGGCCTAAACACTCCACCAGAATTTCCTCATATCTTGGTGTCACTAAATGAAGAAAGAAATGCTCCACTGCATTTAGCTTTTTTCTTCTGCAGAACCATGTGTGAAATTCGCCATTGTCTGCCACGTTGCGCAAGGATGCTTCTGACTCCAAATAGACTGGACGCCTTACTTTTTAGCTTTTTGAAGTTGATCATCTAGCACACAGTAAAGTGCAACCATGTCCTATTTTCTTGCTTTTCCGCCCTGTCAGTCCTCCACGAAAGCAGCGGACAACAAGCTGAAACGGAAAGCAAAATAAAATAAGAGAATACTATCCACCCTAAATGTAAATCAAAGTTAACAAACTACTCGCAGACCACGAATCTTAATGCACATAAATACTATGTATTTCCGTGGAACAAGTTAACCATAAGTGCAATGTATTGTGTTCCTGCTGAAGGGGCTAGAGCAGGCCGGTATACTATGCTACCGTGAAAGCGGAAAGACTTGTACAATGCGCCCAGTTAATGAAATGTATGTTGCTGCCACATCGGCATGCTTTTTCTGTACAGGTTGCTACCATATAAAGGAATGTTCAATGTACGTTGAGAGCTCTCCGTTTTACGTGCTTTTCCGTTCTAGCTACGTTTGGTGACGTTTACGTTTGCGATTTGGCCAGTGGGCACCGGCCTTCAGAAACACCCCGCGTTTCGTAAGGGGAGGGCAAGGGCCCGTGCGCCCCTTGATTGTGCCTCTGCAACGGTGGTAATGAAGGCGATGATGCTGAAATTCATTAGACAAGACAGATGCAATGTGTGAGATAAGGTACGCTAGTTTCGTCAGACAGGAAGCATTACAACGCTTATTAGATGTGTCAGAAAATAGATGAGGTTGCTGACGCAATATGCTTGCAATGAAGAAAATAAGGAAATTTATAAAATATAGTACATCGTTTGTCACATTAATGGATAAGGTCAAATGTTATTTGAAATGTCATAGCAACATGACAGTAATAATCCGGTGAGGTGACGACTAGAGGTGGCAAAAGGTGGGACCGAGGAACCGGTGTCTAGAACCGGTCTGGACCCAGTTGAACATAGGCCGGTCCCTGTCCAATTATAACTGGTTCTAACTGGTTCCAACCTTCGCTTAATGTTACTTTCACGCAAATAAGCATAATCCATCCTGAATTACACATGTTAAATTTAAACAGCAACACTTTAATAATTTGGAAAGTAAACATTTACTTGCTAATTCATATCTACTGCAGTCAAGTAAAGACCAACAAACTTGGATTATATTCGAGTCATTGACCATGACCTTGCGGCTTGCTGTGCAATGGCAAAGGCCTAATGCTAAAATGTTAAATCATTGGAGGGGCCAAGGCCCACCCTTAAGTATGCAATTGCAAACTGACACTAGTGTACGTACCTCATAGGTCATTTTTTTAATCAGCAAGAAAAAACAATTATCAGACACTATTTGAAATGCTTTCACTCTAATCAATTCTTAGTAAGAATTGATTAGAGTGAAAATTTCCAAATGCTTGAGTTGAGACTCCCTCATGACTTGGATGCTTAGTACCTACATAACAAATGAGCAAAGTCATGTGTGGTATGAGATAAAAATAAAAACTCAAAGTTCAGATTTATATAAGCTCAGATTACCAAACATTATGATGTATACGTACCTCATGGCCCATAGGTTATTATATCATTCAGCAGACAATTATCTGGCAAAATATAAGCTGGAAATGATAAAACCAACACATGTACATTTCATGACACATGGTGAAATGAATAACTGATAACAACGAGCATCAGAGATGTCATCTTTGATCCTCACTCCATTCTCCACTCTCACTAATCACCACACGCGTACGATAACAAAATAATTGTTTGTATTCAAGTCGCAAGAATTGTCTACAAAGATTCTGCTTGATTTCTTAAGCTTTGTATAGTTTAATAATGACGTCATTGTCCCAAGTGTAACAAACTGAATTATTTTCAAGTTAAGTTCATTTTAAGAGAAACAAATATAACCATCGTCTACTGCAGTAACAAATTCATGTTTTAACTATAACGGGCGTATATTTAACCACTTTCAGAAAGGTGAATCATTTCCAAGATCTAAGTGTTTAGTACTTGCTAGACAAAGCTTTGTGACGTCATACAGGCTTCCATATAACCCCAGACCAACAACAGTAGCAAAAAAATACCCTTAAAACATTCACATTTCGATTTCGAGCGTGGGAGGCACGTGACGCCAGCCCAAACGTATTCGGTATTTTCCGAGCTTTTTGCATTATCAGGGAAATGAAACTTAGGTGAATCTTAAGCAATAACATTGCAATGAAGAAAAGCACATGCCACTGTAAGTAAAAGTATGCATGACTAGTTAGGTTACGGGCGATATACTATAAAGTGAAAGGCCCCGCTTCTCCTGTTGCCCCCCCCCCCACCTCGGCTCTGGAGTGGACNCAGCCAGGGGGTATCGATATATCTGCCGGCAACTGTACCTAAATTGTTATTTCCACAGAACAATGAGCTCTAGAGCGCCAACATGTGGTAAAGGCATGCGCAATGCGCATTGACACATTGCATTTGCTCTCCAGAGTGATTTGGACAGCTCCAGGGGCAGGGCGACCTGCACGTGCGGAGTGATATCCCTGCATGACGCACCCTGTGAGTGTCCGCAGTGCCAATATCAGCCAAATGAAGTGAAGGCGCCAGGTGGAAAGTTGTGTGTCTGTGTGTTCCGTTCTGGTGCGCAGCGCTAACAGAACGCAGACGCCAGCGAGGAGGGCTCCAATCATCGCGCGTGGGATACATTTCGAGTCATGATGAAATCAATCGAACCACTCCTGAGAAGGTTGTATGTATCATGTCTGGTAAGCTTTAGATCAGTGGTTCCCAGCCCTCCCGACACAATTACCCATTTTCAGCAGTTACAGGAGGTCATTACCCCACCCTTCAAAATTGATACTGATTTGTCGAAAATAGCGTTGCTTCCCAATATGTTGATTGCACCTGTTTACAAACTTTCATTGGAGCGTCGCAGCTAGCAATCAAAACAAAGACTGAGAGCGCACATGTATTTATTCCCTTTTCTTCACCAATTTCACAGTTCTGAGATTCGCTGCCGACAAAGCGCACCGAAAAGTTATATTGGGCCCTAATGCTAACTTTATAGATTTTAACTCCATTCTTACCATGCAACACCATAGGCCTAATGCTGAAATTTGAAATCATTGCCCCCCCCCCCCAAAGTATACAAATCGACACCGGTATTGTTAGACGAGGGCTGCATCAAAGCTGTCTTGGCGTAACATTTCTGGTTCAACTTCACACTCACAGGCCTCCGTTACCCCCGCAGAATGGCTCCGTTACCCCAAATGGGGTCATGACCCACCGTTTGGGAACCACTGCTTTACCGTTTGGGAACCACTGTCCACTGTCTTCCTGGAAAACGCCCGTGAACGTAATTACTCTGATTCTCAAACGATCACATGCATTGGCTTGCCTCTTATGGCGCATTAACCCGCGAGTTACTGGGGAGGGCTATATTTTGTAGCCCCCCTCCCGTTATTTTGCAAGATCTCCTAAGCCGTTAGAGGTATCGTCACCAAACTTTCAGTACCTTGTCTCTCATCAATTTGACACGTGTTGCCTGAAGCACTGGCGGACCAGGGGCATTTAGGGCCATCCCCCCCCCCCCCAAGGCCTAAAGTGGGCTGTTTGCCCCCCCCAAAAAAAAAAAAAAAAAAACGAGCAAGCCTCATAACAAAAAGTGATCGGGTAAAAATGTTAATGCTTGCCGTCTGTTCCATAAACTACAAGTTTCGATGGAAACCAACAACAGTCAAATACAAATAACAGAAAGAATGCAGTTGTCCAGGGAATAAAAATGCAAATTTTCCGCCGCTCCGCGCGCAATTTAAATACCAAATATATAATGGGGGTTACAAAAGCGTCCGTTTCCCATCGCATTTGTTTTTATGGTGCGTACTTTCTATATATGTGCCTAAATAGTTCGTTTTAACACTTTTTACCACACTTTTAAACGCAACAATAAAGTTTAAGAGGTACGCATTTATACCACAATGTGACGCATTGATGAAGAATTTTGCCATATCCAGGGCAGGCTGTTAAGAAGTGCGATCATGATAGACTAAAGAGTGGGCGCCAGAAAATACCATTTCAAGTTTTGCTCCGGGGCCAAAAGCCATTTGCACAAAAATTTATACCTTTTGCCCCTTGGACAGGTCGTAGGGGCCCCTGCTAGACCAAAGGGCCCTGCTCAATGAGAAGGCGTCCTAAACATCGACTTGACACACGTCTAACCCTAGCCAGCGACAGAGTGCCCTTCCAGCACCGGGTCACGGGCCACTTTGTTATTCGCCAGATTGGATCCGGCGCCACCCAACAACTCGTTTTTTACCACGCCCCTTGACTCCAGGGCCAACACTCCCCCTTCACTACGCCTCAACTCGTGCTACGCCAAATAGCTGTCAATGTTCTGATTCTGTTTCATATATATTGCTGAGTTCCCAGCTCCAAAAAAAAATAGTGGATTGCGCAGCTCACCAATCCCGCATTAGCTATTGCCAATGTAACTGCACGTTCCCCACTCCCTTCTAACGTAGCTTGTCACTATTCCCTTTGTAAATCTTAATCCGGCCCGTTTCACACTGACTTTAAGGCGAAAGGTATCGCCCAACGCGCCACGCAACCGTGATGCCGGAATACCCAGTTACTCGAGTCGCGGCATCGCGGCCGTGAGGAACGACGCGCATCCCCACCCCCACGCAGGACGAGTTTCTGGGCATTAACATAGCGAGGAGTATGCCCGCCCCTCCCCACGTCAAAGTTCTCGTACCCTGAAAGCGTGAAATAATTATCTTGATACGAAAACAGAAGTGTCCGTACATTTTGCGGGAAAAAGAATAACAATTGTTTACTCGTAAAAAGTAAGTGCGACTTGCTGTGCAGTCAAAGATCCAGTCAAAAAAAAACTCGACCAATTTCGCGCCGCTTATCCGCAAGCTTTCGCAATCGCATATGACAAAATTTTTGCAAATTAAATTCATTCAGTTGGTCATCTGAGAGGCCAAATCACCTATCTTTCTGGGTCTTATCAGGCAAACCCGTAAAAATTTCGCGCCGCTTTGCGGCGCTACATAACTTTATAACATAGAAACAGTACCTATGATAACATGGAAATCCATATGTGTCTTGCAGAAACCAACCACCTATATCTCTGGGTTTTATTAGGCAAAACTGTTAAAATTTCGCGTCGCTTCGTGGGGCTGAATACTTTTATATATAACATAGAAAGAAGTATATATTATAACATGGAAATCATGTGAAATGCTGCCAAAAAAGCTAAATACACAACATCTTTTTTCTCGTCACTTCAACCAACAAAACCCACTGAAAAATTGTCGCCGAAACGCCCTTGCAAATGGTATGAATAAACGTATATTATTTCCATATGGTACCTATATTTTCGTAGCATATATGCTACGGAAGATTCGTGTTTTTATGTTTTTTTCCCTCAAAAAAATGAATTGTATAACTTCAAATTACCAAAATAAGGTGAACGGCCCAGATCCGGCGAGAAAAAAATCGGGTACCTTTTTGCCAAAAAAAGAGCCCCCCCCCCAAACGACGGCTAAGTCCGCCAGTGCCTGTAGAAGAAAGAAAAAGACATGAATAGTAAAAGGGGACACTGTCCACTCAAAGAAAAATTTAATGTTAAAGAACAGCCGAATTTCATAAGCACATGAAGTCGTTTTTTTTATTTCGCGCCCCAGTACGCCCAATATCGCCGTTCAAAGTTCAGTTTGCTTCCTCCCAATGAGGTTGTCGAGTCCCCCACCACTACGTACTTAAATCATAGCATGAAGGAAATTAATGTTAAAGAAGGAAAATTAATGCAAGAAAGTTTTTAACTTTTACGAAGGAGATTTTTGATTTCTTAGCATTGAATTTGAAGTTTTTTTCCCGCACGAGGTTTTTAGTATGATTGGTCCCTCTGAATTCCGGAGATACCAAATGGAAAAGAGTCTGTTCACGTTTCCATGGCAACGACTCAAATGCGGAAAATGCGGTAGATTCGGTTAACAGGAACCACAATGTATAAGCGCATCGGCGTCTCATCCAATTGCAATAGCGTCAGCTGACGGTTGATCAGTTCAAGTTGATATCCCTGCTCTGTGATTACAGTTAACTGAGAAACGCTTCCATGTACAGTCGGTCTCATATGTATGTTCTCTGCCACCACGTGCGCTACGGTCGCGATAGGTATGCGTGAATTGGCATAGCCCGAAATAGGGAGTACCGATTGTTAGAATGGTTCCTTGGGGGGGGAGGGAGGGAGAAGAGGGCGACCAGCGGTAGGGCAGTTTAAAGTTTGAAAGTCACTGACTGTCTGACCCAGAACCGCCGAATGCGAGGGGAGCGAGCAGTCAGATGATCCCAGGACAAAGGTTGCTGTGCAGGAACACAATTAAGGCCGTTTGTATGCGTCGTTTTGGGCTGTCACGTGGAAGGGCTTTGAGACTTGATACTATATATACTATAATATATATATATATATATATATATATATATATATATATAATATTTATATTATTATATTTACGTGTATATATTATATAATATATTATATATATATATATATATATATATATATATATATTTATGGTATATATATATATATATTATATAATATATATATATAAATACATATATATTATATATATATATATATATATTATTAACATATATATTAAATTATATATATAATATAACATATATATTAAATATATAATATATATATATATATATTATTTAAATAATTAATTATTTTATATATATATATTATATGTGGGCCCATCTAAGGAGCCCCCAACCCGAAAGAGGCCACCCTCAGGACGTCATGGAGCCTGCTCAAGCCGGCCAAGGTCTTTTTCAGGCCGGTCGAGGCCCTGTCAAACCAACGGAGAGCCAATCGGGCTGACTAAGGGCCCATCAGGCTGACCAATCTCCCCTTTGGGGCTCCGGATAATCCTCTCAACCTGACCAAGAGCCTGCTCAGGCAGTGTTCTAAGTATTTGGAAATTTTTGGTGTGTAAAGCGACACCCTACAATAAATAATTTTCCACTCCTTTTGCCCAATTTGAATGATTTTTTCCCCACTCTTTTTCACTTTTGAGATTATTTTTCACTCATTTTATTGTAATATGTAAAAAGTCAGAAAATTGATCAAGTTTTGTTTAATAGAGATGTGTAAATTCTTGAAAAAGGCTCTTTGTATAGGTATAATTTTCCTACTCTTTTTCCTGATTTTTAGTATGAATGGTCATCTCTAGCCGAGTGATGGCCCTGAAGCCGACCGAGGGTCGCTAAGAGAGACTGAGGGTTCCTTAGGCCGACCGACGCCCCCTCATGCCGACCGAGGGCCCCTCAAACCGAACAACGTAGGGCGACAGAGCACGCCTTCAGGCCGTCCAAAGGTCCTCAGGATGAGCAGGGGCCCTTCAAGCCGACTATTCCCCCTTCAGGGCGACCGAGAACTCTCTCATGCTAACCAAAGTACCCCCTCAGACTGACAGAGGGACCAGGATCATGACCAACAGCCCCCCAAGGCCAAATGAGAGCCCTCAGGCCGTTTGAGAACTTCAGTCGACTTGAGGTCCCCGCAGGCCGTTAGGGGCTTCCGCAGGCGACTAGCGGGCTACTCAAGCCGATCTGGTTCCCCTGAGGCCGATCAGTGTCTCTCAGGCCGCAAAGGGCCTTCCTCAGGGAAGACCGAGAGGTCCCTTCAGCGAACTGTTCCCCTCAGACCAAACAATGTCCCCTAAGACCTATCTAGGGTCCCATCACGCCGACCTCGGTTGCTCCCAGGGGAGGACATTGTCCACTGAACCCCTTCCCCTTTTGGGTCTTGCCCAATATTTGAAAATACTTTCGCCGGACACCTCCTTTTCTTTTGATGAGGTATTCTTAAATGTAGGGTTAGGGCCAAGAAATGTTTGTCCTTTGTCAAGGACAGGAAGGACAAGTTGGTAGCCCCTCCCCCACACCGTGTGCCTGCTTTGGAAATCTCAGAGAAAATGACGCCCTGTGCTCATGGCAAAGGTAAAACTATTTCCTATATCAACCCACATACCGTTAGAGATGTTAAAAATGCCGGCCCTCCTCAGAAAGATGACCAATCCATCATATTACGGATGTTAAAATTATTATTAACCCTCGCCCGGTGGGCAAGATTCACTCGTGACCGGTGTAGGGGTCACGCAGTGACTTGACACCCCTTTGCGTTTGGCCCCTTATTGAGCTAGAGCTTCGATTAAAAAACGAGCGTGTTGCTGGTGACGAGAGGAAGTGCATTGCCATCTGATTGTAAGGTCCTGGGTCATTAGGTGACCTCTGAGGTCATGTCAAAGCCAAAATGTCATCAAATTTTAAATGTGTAAGAAATAGAACTTCTCAAGCTAAAATCGGAAAAGAACATCTTAGAATGCTAAATAGACGCCATATTAGAAATCAGCAACCCAAAATGACCTAAAAACTGCCAAATTAAAAAGGTCATGTCAGGTCATCTGAGGTCAGTGACCTCGGTTGACCTTTGACAGCGCATGACCCCAGTGTATCACATAATCATGTAAAATGAGTCCCAGGATTGAAGTCAGCGTCAAAAACTGCACTAGAAACGGACATAAGACGAAACAAGACATCTGAGGTCATCGGAGGTCGCTGACTTCCGTTGACCTCTGAAATGGTTAACTGAGGTCACAATCTCTGCAGAAGCCACAACTGTCACCTAGAAACATCTTTGCATATGCTCCTGAACAACAAAACCCGGGAAGTTGCAAATGCTTCAAGGATGTACTACGGGACGGCCCGTTTCGCAAAACACGACCTTGAAAACAAAGTCCAAAGTTCAATGATTCATACTCGGAGTTAGAAGTTCGAAAGTTTCAGCAGTATGTGTCAAATTTTTGATGCAAAGAAGGGTACTGAAAAGTTTGTATTGCGACAGTTGATATTTTACGGTGAGTTTTCTGGAAAACCGGAGGGGTCGGCATCTACCCCCTTTACACTGGGAGGTTAAACAAACCATGGGTGGCGCCTCCGTCGAACAGGATCGCCCTTCAGGGTATATTTCCTGCCTTTTGTGAATTTCTGAGCGACCTATTCCGCATTATAACTTGCATATTGTCGCCAGCCTTTGGACATGGCCCCGTTGCCCCTCAACCGCATTGGCCCTTGCCCAATATTTAAGAACATTCGCCAGTGACCTTCCTTTGTTTTGATGGCGCCTTCCTTAAAATATATAGGGTGTTGAGGCAAAAAATATTTGCTCCTCTACTGCGACAGGGAGATCAATTTGCATCCCCTTCCCCTCAGTCCACAGCGTGGTGCCGCTTAGGAAATCTTAGAGAAAATGTATTTTTTGTCTCATGGCGAAGGTGTTGTTTTCCTAAATCAACCAACATACCTTATGGGTGATAAAAATGCTTCCCCTCCCTCAGTAAATATGTCCAAATCCATCAACAATACGATGATAAATCAGAATTTCAGCAAACATGGGGGGCGCTTTCGTTGATCAGGTGGTGCCCTTCAAGGTTAATGCATGCCCCTTTGTAAATTTCTGAGCACGCCACTGATATTATGCCGCATTATAATTTGCATATTGGCGCCCCGGACCATACCGCTATCTGTCGAGGTGAGGACATATGGCACCGCTCGGGCCAGACAGCCTTAACCGAAAGAAAAAGTTATGGGATACGCTCCTGAGTTCAATTGTGTGTGCCGTGTTAATTGCGCTTGGACTAAAAAATAATGCCGTAGTTGAGAGTGCATCAAACTAACCATATCATACGTTGCAGGTCTTGTGGCAATGTTTAGCAATCCTACTGATACTTTTTGGCAGGAAGCTGTATGTATACATCCGCATTTCCGCCCAATCCGACTCAATTGGCATCAGCGGACAGTGGACATGGGTCCGAATGTAAGTTAAACTGGTTTTTCGACAATGAAATTGGTAAATTAATGTAATCTTTTGATGACCACTATAAGACATATGAATTATATACAAATGGATTCTTGCAAACAAAGCTGATCCAAACAGTGGCGGCATTGCCAAACAACATATTTTTTGCTACAAGCTGCGACTTTATATCCAATTAATTATTGCAGATGACCTCGGTTGACCTTTGACAGCGCATGACCCCAGTGTATCACATAATCATGTAAATTGAGTCCCAGAATTGAAGTCACTAAGGTGCTGCTGCTGTCTTATAGCCTACACTAGTCACATGATTTAGTTTCACTTTAACGTGACACCTTATTCAGAAATTGTTTAGCTGGGTGGAAATGCCTTACGTTCTTTTTGATTCATGCATTCTAAGGATATTGGGAGTTAAAACGTCAATTACGTTCTTTGATTACACAGAGACTTTTGCAATAATTTGAAATATCCCTTCATGCGAGTTAGCCTTGGCTTCTGAGCTAAAAAGTCGCACCTCAGACCACCTCACAATTTTGCAATGTCCTGAAGACACGTCAGAGCGGCTGGCGTTGTTGTGGGGCGAGGAAGAGAGGGGCGGGTGACACGGCGCTTGACCGGTCACCCTCCCTCTCTCGGTCCGGACCGGATTCGCTGTCAGACTCAGAATGAGGTGGGGCTCTCAAACTTTTGTGGTACTTCTGCCTGCTGGACAAAGGCGCCCCTCCCTCCCTCTCTCAGTTCACGTGCCGGCCGGGCTGTCACTGTGGGTACTCCGGACTCCCACATTCGACGAGGCCATATGTAGCTCGACCTCAGCGCCATCTTGTTAAGCAGGAACCATTTACATTTAATGGAACGACTGACGATGTGTGTATAAATCGTAAACAGTTTTTAGGATTCTTAAAAGTAATTAAATTAATGGATTTTTTTGTTATTTGCGCTTTTTGATAATAGTTTAATGACAATTAAAATCATTGGGTGGTCCTTAGGTCTTGTTTAAGCCTGTTTTTGCGATATCATCCGGAAGAGGCAGTGTCCCTTTAACCGGAAATGACGTCAAAGTGACGTCATGTTCCGCGCTTTTGTTAAAAAATAAGGGTTTGCGGGAAACGCTGTCAAAAGTACAGTTTTTAATATAAACTCGATTGTCATATACGGAATGCCAGATAGGTTATGAGTTCGGCTATCAAACTGCCGTCTCGGATTTCCGAAATTGACTTAAATATAAATTTTGAGAAATCCAATTACATTTTTTTTTATATAAAAATTAAAAATATTTATATCATCGAAACGAGACCAATGAATAATGACTATGTGTAGCAAGTTTGAAGTCAATACCTTCAAAAATTACTAACTTACAACCTTTCCTATATAAATTTAGGCCACCTCTACAGCATAACCATGCATAAAAAATTAATTTCCGTTGTGTTGCTTTTTACTTCTTTTTATATGGAACAAACGATGTTCTAATGTCATTTGTTACGTTCTAGTCGAGAAAAAAAGAACCCACAAACATGTGTTACAACTCCCAATGACCTAAATCTGCACTTTACCTTTTGACCTCGGATGACCATGACCTGACCCAAGGTAAAAAATAGCTTAGAATGGCAAGTGGAGGTGTCAGATACACAAATCATACCGATTTATCAATGAATATGCGTTTAATATCGCATTTTTGCGCGACAATTCCATCCACCGAACTTCGATGACACGGTCAAACATTTTGTCTTTCACGTGACTTGTGACGTCATCAATGACCCTGAGGTTAACAATATTAGGTTAACCTCAACAAATTTGACAGGGCTATCGAATGCCGTTTGAATTTGTAAGATCGGTACAGTAGTTTCAGAAATCAGAGGGGGCTGTAAATAGCCCCCCCCCCTTCCGGTAAGTCGCGTTACAGATTATACACCAGTAAGTCGCGGATTAATAGCATCACGATTCAGCGCACATGAGGCGTCACTGACCTTTTAGTGACTTGCCCGTCCCGTGATACTGACCTTTCTATGACCTCTGTGTGACTAACATCTGCCTTGCTGACCTCAGAATGCCTTACCTGTGTGATTCCGAGTGCGAGGGCTCAGATCAGCAGTCTCCGGCTCTTTCCGTCGCCATGGTGTCGTCTCAGGTATCGGCCACTGACACTCTGTGCTGGGTAACACGACACAGGAACACTGTCACGAACACCCAGCGGAGGCCTGCTGCACCACTCAGTATCCCTGTCCGTCAGAAGACAATACGCTCTCCGCGACACTACCAGTCGCACCAGCCGGCGGCCGTCCGGTGTGCCAACAGCGCGGCCCGCTCAGCCGTCTGCGCCGCGCGGGTTCAGCAGCTCGGTGCCGGCTGACGGGTCACGCGGCCCGCCTCTGGCACAAACCGCCCCGGGGCACTGGCGGCCGGCGGCGGCGGCGGGCAGCCCGGCGTTGCCCGGCGGCGGCCACCGGACCCGGGTCTGCGCAGCGAGCTCCGGCCGAGCGGCCGCGAGTCGTATCGACCTCCACCGCCGCCCCCGCCCCGCCCCCGCCCGCCGTCTGCCCACCGGTCATCAGATGATTCGGCACTATCTCCACCGACCCCGCCCACCCTGAGTCCATCTCCGGCGCGGGAGTGGTCCCATCGGTGGTCCCATCGGTCCCTCGCCTGCCTGCCGCGGTGTGCCGCCTGGTCCCCCGGCAGAACGGACCGGGGTTCCCCGGGGACGGGGACGGTCCCACAGCCCGGGCCGGCGTCTCCTCTGCGCTGCGTCAGCTGTCTGGTGGCCAGCTGATGCAGGAACCAGCAGCTGAGTACACTAAGCTCCATCGAGCTGCAGCTCCGCGAGGCCACAACACACGCAGTCGGTCCCAGGATTGTGCTCGACTCAGGTTTGTTTAACTGACTCGACTCTGACTCATGAACAATTTCATTGAGTTGACCCATTTTTACTCAAGTTCAATAATAACTATAATAATAATAATAATAGTAATAATAATGATATTAATAATAATAATAACAATAATGATAATAATTATAACAATAATAATAATAATAATAATAATAATAATAATAATAATAATAATAATAATAATAATAATAATAATAATAATA